>QKQZ01009419.1:0-13778 GCA_003595255.1 Solenopsis fugax | reverse complement strand
CTTTTCATATCAACTTCAATAAATCTTATTTAAAGGCATAGTTCGCCGTTATCTTGATGAAACATTCCCCCAATGGTTTGGAAAAGGTTCAATAACTCCATGTNCTAAATTATTTTCTGCTGGGACTAGCAAATTTGGCAGATCGTTTCAGATCGTTCCCCCAATGGTTTGGAAAAGGTTCAATAACTCCATGTCCTGCTCAATCTCCGGATTACAATCCGTGTGATTTTTTTCTTTGGGGAGCAATAAAAGAAAAAATATTTATACACCGCAACATCTAGACAGCTGACGAAATGACGGAATTAGTATTCCGCACCATTGAAAGAATTGATAATATTCAAGTTCAAAAAGATACGCAGAATGTACAGAAAACAGCAAGAGTGTGTATCGAAGTAGGAGGAGCACACTTCGAACACATATTATAACTAGAATGAAATAAATAGTTAATTTACATTAAATTGATAATTTATTACAAAAACATCGAAACATTTATGGTATTCTAGTTATCCACCTTAGCATTTTAAGATTTTTTTAAACAGGGTAACGGAAAGTAACTTAAAGACAGAGAGAGAGAGAGAGAGAGAGAGAGAGTATGTGTGTGTGTGTGTGTGTGTTTGATGATTACAGCCGTTTCGCTGCTCATCGTTGTCGTCGCGCCGCGCGCCGCGTTTGTCAACTCCGCTCCGTCCGTCTATTGTACGTCCCTGCTTTCCTTCTCTAGACGGGCGCTGATTCGCTAACTTTAATAATAACATCGTATAACATCGAACAGAAGGCTCAGATCAAAAAATGACTCAGGACTTTTCGACTTGGGTTCATGTCCTCTATTTCATGGTATACTCCAGGTCCGATAATTTAGTTACACCCTGTATACTAATAAGAAAACCTTACTCAAGCTTAACTGTAGGTAATTATTCCTCTTATTATTCTCAGAAGGATACCTACTTGCGCAAACGCTTCAAATCTTACGGAAAAGTACGATGCTTTAAACTTCCAAAAATGACACTTACAATTAGGCATTTTTCTTCGCTTTTAGATCTTTTGTACCTTATTTCTAAGACCTTAAAGCATCATTTAAGCAAAAAAAAACTATTTTTTGAAAATTCTAGAGTGGCGTTATCCCTTAAAAGGAGAGATCCTTTGAGGCGTTCTTCGAGAGGTAACCAGAACAGGATCATCATCATCCTCGTCATTGTTTTCCTGGACTTTCGGGCGGACAGGAGAAACGATGCGATGACACATTTTACACATGACTGAATACTATGAATGCAAATGAATTGAAATTAAGAAGTACGCATAGAAGAGCAGCATCACCTCAAAGAAAAATAAACCTCCGGGGACATTCTGATAAGGCACCCCGTATGAAACCGAATCCGACTAACACATACATACACCCACCAATCAATAAAAGAAGACACGTCTACACCACACTTAATTCAAACAATAATAATAAAGAAAATTTTCTTTAAATAACTATCAATCTATCTCTACACTTTAATAAACTTGTAAAGAAAAATTTATAAAAAAAAAATATCCATTCTTTTATAGACATGGAGATCAAATGTATTAACACGAGACTGCTCACGAGAAAATCATTTGCGGTCAAGATAATAAAGGTGGATTCACCGACTCAATTCTGGGTACATGTCAAAGACAATTTGGAAGACTTTAAGAAAATGCGAGAAGATTTAAACAGAAGAATGAACCGACAAAGACGAAAAGAATTAAAACGACCTACAATCGACTATATCGTAAAAGCGAACTGAAATCATCACCAAGTAAGAGAGACTTATCGAAATCCTACCTCTCGAAAATTTCCTTTTGCTTCTTAAAGAATATAATTTTAGTGGATGCAACATCCATCGATCCACCCCGCGACGAAGAACTTAGAAACAGCCTCCTTGGATCGACCGAGAATTTCACCCAGCAACCTTTTGATTTAAGCACATGAAAAACTGTTTCCCCCACTCCTCCGAGCTCTCCTTTTCTTCTGTTAGATATTTCTCTGTTCTACTCTCCTGTATCGAATTCAGATCCTAGAGCAACATATTACCCCTCTTATTCAGATCCGTATTACGAACCTCCCCTCCCCGATCGCCGAATCCCCTCTCCAGAATTACCTGAAAATTATTCTTTTTCACTAGAACCCTCTCTTTCCCCTCTCATTACTCAACTCTTAGCATCACCTGTCTTTCAACAGGCCTTCCCGTCTCCATCCCTCCTCGACAATACCCATGGTCCGGGGATCCGTTTGAGAAATTTAATTTTAGAATACCCGCCTGACACGGAGTTGTCAATTCTTTTACCCTGTCAATTAATTCCATTAACTACACCAGCTTTCTATCTCTATCCAATCTTTCCATATGCCTACCAATTTGATCAATACTACACACACACACATCCACGTACATTTACTCATCTTTAATTTTGTTAGAATTTTCATTTAAAAATTATGTTACACATTTATATACGTATATTTGTAATCAATCAAACATTAGTTCACACTTTGAGAAAAATATGTTATTAAATTTTTCTTTAGATTTTAATGTAATTATTTTCAATTAATCAATATTGTTATTCGAATAAACTTAGTTTAGATAAAGTTTCTTTTTAATTAAATTCAAACCCGATTTCCCTTTCTCAGAAATCGCACGAGGTCCACTCCCCGGTAATAGAGAAATATTTCTCTGACCGAAAAGCAGGACCAACGCATAGTTTTTGCATCGTATCATTGCGTTTATCCTAAGCGTAGGTATTGTGTTGAAACCTAACACCCAGTGCGTTCGATCAGTGTACGCAACCGTTCAAGCTACCTTCTCAGTCCGATTGAAAGAAATTTCTGAACTTAACAGGAGCGTTTAAAATTGTTGGAGGCTCGTCCGGGATGAAAAGTGCGATTTTTGGAAAGCAAGAATGACTACGAGTTCTACAGCATCTAATAAAGCCGAAATTGAAAGTATTTACAAAAGCGCAATAGTAAATCGAGGTAAAAATAACTATAACAGACACAATATACACATCAATCCCCTTTCATCAACCCTCATCCTCTAAAACCCAAATAGTACCTAAACAAGTTGGTTTTTCATTAAGGCGATGCTGTATTGACGGTGGAACTCACTCGACGTCGGTACTGCAGATCACTACAGATTTTTCTTCGACGTGAAGTCTGGGCCGCGCACGGGGCAAAGAGTAAAGGGAATAGGCATGAAGTAGGATAAGGAGACCGAACTTCATGCTCAGAGAATAACAAAAGTGGACCCGAATTCAGTCTTAAAAATGAGTTCGGTAGTTGGTCACTTGTGTCGCATAAACGTTATTTCTACCATTTCTATTGGTTCTGTGATAGAGAACCAATAGAAATGGTAGAAATAACGTTCATGCGACGCGAGTGACCAAATACCGAACTCATTTTTACGACGGAATTTGGGTCCATTTTTTCACCCAAAGTTCCGTCTCCTTATCCTACTTCATGGGAATAGGCTAGCGCTCTTTGTCAAACGCACTTATCTGTCCTTGTTTTTCGAGCGCCATCTATTGCAAGATCTCTCCACTACCACAAATGCAGTTTCTGCTCTTTCCACCAATACACGTGAAAATTATACAATTTTCAAACATTTATATCTTTTATACTAAAGCTTCAAGTCAATAATTGCACGATATTGCACTTACATTGGAAGTACATTGGCTAAGATTTCTCAATCTAATGCGAATATTAGTTACAAGAGAAACGTTAATGTGTTGCCAATGTTACGAGTCAATGATTACACGATATCGCGCTTACATTGGAAGTGAAATGGCCAAGGTTTCACAGTCTAATGTGAATATTGGCTACAGAACAAATTGCAAATTACTCTACGTTTTAACCCTGGTAAAAATTACAGATAAAAACGAACAGAAAACGTATCCTATCCGTATCTATCTGCTTTACTATGCGTTTCTTAATCCGTAATTACGGACAGAAACAGATATAATGTGTTTCGCAATCTATCGGTTTCTGTCCACAAAAACGGATAGACAATTGCGAACTTTATCCGTTTTTGTTTGCAAATGCGTATAAGCATCCTGTTCGTTTCTGTCTGAAAATACGTATATGCATTCTGTCCGTTTCTGTCTGTAAATGCGTATATGCATCCTGTCCGTTTCTGTCTGCAAATGCGTACATGCATTCTGTCCGTTTCTGTCTGCAAATGCGTATATGCATCCTGTCCGTTTCTGTCTGCAAATACGTACATGCATTCTGTCCGTTTCTATCTGCAAATGCGTATATGCATCCTGTCCGTTTCTGTCTGCAAATGCGTACATGCATCTCATCCGTTTCTGTTTGCAAATGCGTATACGCATCCTGTCCGTTTCTATCTGTAAATGCGTATAAGCATCCAGTCCGTTTTTGTCTGCAAATGCGTATACGCATCCTGTTCGTTTCTGTCTGCAAATGCGTATAAGCATCCTGTTCGTTTCTGTCTGCAAATGCGTATACGCATCCTGTCCGTTTCTGTCTGTAAATAATGTATAATGCGATTACGTATAGGAATCCTATCCGCAATGTATCCGTCTCGATTTCTATCCGCATCTGTCCGCGATTACTTTCGTAGAGCGCCAATTGTAATTGTGAACGCAAAAAATTATGAAATTTCAAAATTGTGACAATGATCGTTAGCGATTTTGCTTCGTGGGATTTTATTTAGTCGCATGCCGAACGATATTTCACGGTTTACTTCTCTTTGAAAAAAAAGAGGCGAACGATCATGGTTAGAGTAATTATAGTGATGAGATGTTACCTTGGGTAACGTGTCCTTTATAATTAATTGCATTTTCTGCATTTAAAATGAGATAGATAATTAGACAAGAGAAAAAGATATGTATAATTAGACAAGAAAAAGGAGGAAAAGATGAAAACTCATGACGTACTTATTACGTACAGGGACCCTAGTCTTGAAAACATGCGAATAATTTTCGTATACGAAAGTGGCAGAATAGCCAATGGTATTATTCAATGGTATTTTCTCATTGGCTATTTTGTCACTTTCATATACGAAAATTATTTTTCATGTTTTCAAGAATAGGCTCCCTGATCCTGAGCAAGTTCTGCTCACCAAACGGCGGACATTTCAAACGAGCACAACTGTGCAATAGAGTTTTTCTTTGACGCAATTTTTTTTCGTGTGTACATATATATATATATATATATACCATATATTAAAAAGGAGATAAAGAACAAAGAAGGAAAAGCAGGAGCGTCCGAGAATCAGTAAGGAATTTTTTATTGGCGATATATGAGGACGCGATTGCGAGTGCAATATTACGTAAGAATAATTAATATCGATAATTCGTGAAGACTCGTACGTAAGTACACAACGTACAATTTATGTAACATTTATTTGTTGTTATAAATATATATATAATGCAAAAGCGGCCCCCTTTTTAACGGCTCAAGCGATATAAATATCGCGGAATATATATAATGCACTCCTAAACGCAAATACATTTGAAATTGAGAGGACTGCAGGCAAATTTATGACAAAGCATTCGACTGCTTTAAGGGGTATAACATCACATTAGAGTCACGATGTTTGTTTAATGCTGTTCATCACTACTGATTGTATCATACCTGTCGTCTGAAACATTGTAAAATGAAATAAATGTAACGATTTACATCATAAAATTTATATTATAGCATTTTCAAGTGCAGTGGGTTTTAATCTAACCCGAGTCGGGTCACATGCCTTAAGTTGAGTTTTGGTTGGGTGATTCCAGCATATGGCGTTATGAATCTCAAGTTGGGTTAAAATCCATTGCACTCAAAAGCGCTAATTGATTAAATTTTTGCAGTTAGAGCTTGATTTTCACGTTTTCTTTTTTTGGTTTTTGAACAGAACTTTTGTACAGAAAATATTTAGGACGAATAAAAAAGGACGAATAAATAAATTACTTTACCAGTTACTTCTGCTTCTTCTTTTTCGGCTTCATTGAGAATGTTATTTTCTTTATCGGCGTTTGACTCCGAGTCACTGTATATCACTAAAAGCATGAATATAATTACTAATACAATAATATTAGAATAATATTAGAATTAATGAGAATACAATAATAGACAGTAATTGGATGAGTGTATAAGAAACATGCACAAATTTCTACTAAGTTCAATATATGTATATGCTATCAAAGGCTGCTTTCCTTTTAATAAACACAGTCGACACAAGCATCATTCTATTCTTTTTTGATATTCAATGAGTAATAAAGATAGAATGACACTTGTGTTAACTGTATTCACTAAAAGAAAAGCAGCCAAAGTACTAATGTAACATAATGCGATAAAATAACTATTTCGCCATATAATACCCTGCCTTTTTTCGCTTTTTGAGCGATATCCTTCCCTTGAAGCAACTTTACTTGTGTTTATGGATTTTAATGATTACGGACAAATTAATGATATACATAGAAGTCCAGAATAAAAATATATTTTACATTCGCAAGACAATTATAACATTTTTGATATACTGTAATGATATAAGGCATATATAAATTATACCATTAATTTGTCCATAATCATTAAAATCCGTAGACATATGTTATTACATATAATACTTACTACTTTCATTACCATCAGCACGACTGTTTTCTTTCGGCTCCAAGTCATTGTATATTTCTAAAAAAAAACAAGATTAATTACTTATCGGAATTTATAACGAATCGAAAGAATACGCAAATACCGTGTGTATGTGTGCACACACACACACACACACACACACACACACACACACACACACACACACACACACACACATATATATATACATGTGTGTAATAACTTATTTACATGAGTAATAATTGAAGAAATAATTAAAGTTTTTGCATCATTACAATATACAAAAATATTATAACTTTTTTGTGTATTTCAAATATACTTTTATTAATAAAAGCGAAAATGAATCTATTATTATATTCACGTAACTACAATGAGAAAAAAATTTGTTAACCCTTTGCGTCACGGTGTAGCTCTGGGAGCTAAACTTACCATCCAAGCTTATTTTATCAATAAATCAATTGTTTCATGTAATCCTTCAACATGTTTGGTATTGCTAGATTGCTAAAGATTTTCTTTAACTAATAAATTAAGTATTAGAATCACACACACACACACATATATTTTAAATAAATAATTTATTAATAAATATAGGGGAGACCGGGGATATTCGGAAGACTTTTCTTTTGCGTTTCCTGAGTCCTGTATTCATTAAAAAAAAGTTGGATGGTTTGAAAGGTTGAACCTTCCCCTTCACAATATCGTTACAGATAGAACACGGAAATGTACTTGCTTTGAACTACATATAAAAATGTCGACCAGTGCCAAGTGTTTCGAATAGTCCCAAGCCCGGGGTAATTCGAAACCAGTCTGGGAATATTCTGAAATTTGTTTTAAAATGAAAAATGTAAAAAATCTGTTGTTAAAACTGTTTTATTCAGAAAAGGATATATAGTGTTATTACGAAAAGTTGCACACAATAAAAAAATAAACACACAATAGAGAATTTTACTGCTTCAGCGTTTTCGGAACAAGTCAGGGACTATTCGTATTTCGTGTAATTACATCTGTTGAGTATTAAGTTATGTATTTCGGTACATAGAACGCGAATATAAAAGAAAAAATTGTCTGAGCGACGATTCGACGTTCGATGTTTCGAATCGCCTTGGCGTCAACTTTGCGCATTATTGCGTATGGTCTACAAAAATAGACATCACACAGCAAAAAGTAAACACGAAATGTTTCAGATACATTCAACTGGACACGAAACATTCAAAGTTTTCAAAAAGAATCTCATTTATCTTACTTAAATTTCGAAGAAATTCTGACTATCAGAAATTACTTCGACTATCGCAAAACACATTTTTCACTGCCACGGCTTCAATATGACGCCGTCGCCAACGAAACTTTATTAGCAGCGTCATTACATTAGGACGCGTTTACAGTATTTAAAGAAAATTTTTAACATGTACCTATACAAAGAGATTTCCATTTTCTCGAATAACTCCAATCTCCCATATACTGAAAAATCGTCGTTTTTAGAGATTAAATTCGTTTGCATAAAATATGGTAACCTATACTTCAAAATCACTATCTGAAAGTTTTTGAGGTCAGTGATTACGAATCCAATGTAAAAAATATAAAATTCGAAATGCCAGATGTAATTTGGCGGACCAATATGGCAAACATTTTTCAAAGTTTCAATCAAATTTTAGTTAATTTTGAAAATTTCATCCGCCATATTGGACTCAACATTTTGAATTTTATATTTTTCACACCGGATTCGTACTTAACGGCCTCAAAAATTCCCGGACAACAAGTTTCACAAATTTATATTTACTGGAAAAAAAGTGCCGTAAAGGATTAAAAAACTCAAGCATTTAGTCCGATGCGATCAACTAAATATTGAATTGATTTAACCATTATTTAATTGCACAAAAAAAGTATAATTCATTTATGTCAACCTTTCAAATTTTTAACCAAAAATTAATTTAAGTAACTTAATATTTAGTTTCACGTATCAGACTAAATATTTTAGTTTTTAAACAAATTTTTTTTCTCATTGTTACAATATATAACAATTGTATTATTCACTCTATTATGTTAAATATGTGACCTGGAATGGAAAAATAGCTTTCTTGGCTGAAAACAAGTTATTTTAAGACAGTAATTTTCGTTGGACACAATTTAAGGTTGTTCAAGAGGTAGAGTAAAGCTTGTAGGCGAGGAGAATTGTGGGGCGTAATTCCCATTCGTTTGCCTTCCCTTTTCGTCGTTTACACATTTGTTTCTTAATGCTGCCGTTTTCCATTTGAATTTTATTTCATCACTCTTAAAAAACCTTCCAAAATCTCTTAATATTTTATACAGATCATGATAAAAGTGCATTTAAGCTTCAACTTTTTTTTAAAAATATGACCAAAATTTATATGAAAGGGGAAAATCTTTTTTCAAGTTAATTCGATATTTTATACATACAAAATATACATTTTAAATTCAACTCAAACGCACATTTTCTCAGAAGATATCTAAACTTTTTCAAATTTTGGCAGTAAATTCTTGAAGATAAGATTTATAATGACTGTAACTTTTCTTACATTTTGCAAACTTATTGTCTCCATCCTTTCAACTGTCTTCAAAAATTAAAATATACCTGTACAATTTATATAGATAATTTAAGTACGTTTTAATCAGTAATTCCATTTTTATATTCCATATCACATGTAATAGTTTTCAGATTTCCTATAAATACTATGATATTACCTTCTGTATCTGCAGTTTCTACTGCAATAAATTCCATCGATTCAATACTTCCTGCAGATTCTACAGATTCTGTAGCTTTGGCAGTCTTATTAGTTTCTGTATTTTGTTTCTTGGCTTCTAAAATTAATTGAAATTAATTGTGATTTTCTTAATAAATTTGTTATTATAATGCTCTTGATCCCTCACCGTGGCCAAATTAAAATCGTGATGTCATAAGCGAGAAATAACACGTAAAAGTTTGAGTCATGGCATTTGTAAAGAGAATTAGGATAAAATAGAATAATGAGATTGCTTTAAAACACTTGTAAAGTAGACCTTATCGACTATCCTTTTCTCCCCTGACAGTCAGTAAACAGTCATAAAAAAAACGTAAAGTGAAGCTTATTTAGGCAGGAAAACATGAATAACTAATTGAAAGGAGTAAAAAGTATGCTATTTTTTTTAGATATGTATAAAATTTAAAGATAACTTTACTTGCGACCTGATCATTTCTATGAATTTGGTAAATACTAGACAAGTCACATTTTTACAGTGAAACACATAATAATGAAATAACATGCGAGACAAAATTTCATCGTCAATATGTCAATAAACGTTTTACGTCTATTAGTTCTAATTTTTTTCGTGATACTACATTGTTACTGTCAACGCGAAGTTTTCGGCTGATAAGTCAAGAGCCTTAAATATAAAAAATAAAAAAAAGGTACAAAAAATATATTATTGGAAAAATTTTTTATTTTTTATATGTTTTATGCGCAAACATATACCTTTCTTGCCGGTTGTATCCTTCCTATTTAAGTCACTTATTTTTTTAGATATGTATAGGGGTACTTTGTTGCACTCTATTTGCCCATCAATTTTAGAAATTTTTGCAACATTTATCATCCAATGCCGAAATATGTCTGTAAATAAATTGATCAAGTATTATGTTTATATTCCGTATTCTGAAAAATTATATGAAAAATTCTGAAAAAATTGTTACCGGGGTACAACAATTATTTTAAATAGTTTTTCTTTATAATTAGCGTGATTTAAAGATTTCATACATTTTTTAGAAAAATATATATCATTTATGTTTGAATTAGATTACACAATTTAAAGATATCGTTATATTTTTAAGTACATACATTTGGGTTAAGAGTGGAATAAGATTTTTCAATGAAAATACAAAGATAGAATATCACTTGGGTTTTGTAGAAAAAATAAATACATATTTCGAAATAGCTTTGTTCTAATATTTATGTGAGCATAAAAATCTTCGAGTTCTTATACAGAGTTAATATTTTAAATTAAACGTAAGAATTAAAATTTAAAAATTATACTTTTTTCTACATTTATACCTCCAATAGCAAGAATCTTCTTCTCATCCACTTTTGGTTTGGGTTTAACATTTTTAAATTTATTACATTTTGTTCCTGTAATGCTGGAATTTTGTAGCACCTTTATTCCGAAAACGGAGATCGTCAGATTTTTTACAATCATTTGACGAGACCGTGTGTTGCAGACAGCAGCATCGTATGTAGATTTTGAAAGCCACACATCTCTTCCCAAGTGTATCTAATGTAATGAATATATATGGCTTCATTAATGAAGAAGTGAACAGCAGTCATATATGCATGTAATAATAAATTATTTCGATGAAATTGGCGATGAAAATCAAAAGAGAAACAAATATTCAGTAAACGTTAGGAGAGAGAGGGGAGGTTAGTGCAGACCTTCTAAAAACAGAATACATTACAGATTACATTTTAACAATTGTTTCAAAAACTAACAGTTATTCAAAAATTTCTTTTTTGTGCGTACAGATCACGTTTTCCGGAACACTTAAAAAATTATTTAAAGTATATTGATATTTGGCCTGGATATGATTAATTGATTCAAAATGGCGCTGCAAAAAAGTAGGCTCTCATTGTTAGCCTCGTACTTTGATCCAAAATTTAAAAAATTAGTTTTTCTTAAACTACAGATGTTATTATCGTTCTGGGCGGAGTAGAACTTTATAAAAGTTGAAAATGACCCCGATAGGACATTTATTAAATTATATGACGAAATCTTCCATAAAATTTATAATTAACAATTAAGTACATTTACAAAAATAGAGTTAACATGATAATTGTTTGTTCTGTTAACTTCGAAATAGTATTTCGGCAAAACTACAATGATATGTTGAATCATTTTAGTGATATATTTACAAAATTAGTTTGGAAAGAAATTGTTCAATAATTAAGAAAAATATTTGTAGCTGTGTTATGTGTAAAACATTTAGAAATATAATACTTAATAAACATATATGCTTACAAAAATGAATAATTATTCTTAAATTATTATATAATATAGAAATATTGCAATATGAAATATTAAATATTCATATGATAACATTTTAAATAAAGAATCAAACGGTTTTTTAAATAATTGTAAGATATTTATGTCTCAAATTTAGATTTACCTAATTTTGACAAATATTATTTAAAGACTTTATTTCGACAAACTGCTGCGTTATAACGTATCATCGTAGTGCAATTATTCAAAATTTTCGTCAATTCGTAATGCTATTATTGTACAGTATTCGCGCAATATGTGCCTATTGGAGCAAATTGTGGGTTAACATTTAAAAAAAGGGAAATTTCGACAAAAATCGACCGTTTTTACTTCTAAAAAAAGGAGTAAATCAAAATTTAAAAAATAATCAATACGATAACCAATAATAACAAGATCGTGTTAAAATTTCAAATTAATCGGATGAAAGTTGATTGAGTTATGTTGTCAATATGAACAGAAATTAAATGTAGTTTCGAGAAAAGCGTGTTTAAACTTTCATTCATATCGTCACCATACTGTCTGTTATTCTAAAAAATTCTAGTTCTGTTCAGACCCTTTATTCAAAGAATTCGTAAAGCTTTGTAATTTCTAAAAAAAATTATTTTTTCTTTGAAAATCTCAATGCTACTCCAGAGCCCCCCCCCCACCACTCCTTTAACTGATAACGAGTAAATATAAAATATAAAATTTACAATAATTTTCTTGGTAAGAAAATGTAGGATTGACGTACAGTGTTGTCTGTTTTCCTGATAAAGCCGACAGGCAACGTCTCCTTCTAGGCTTCTCATATTATCGAACTGTTCACTACTTGCTATAAATAGATTATTAAAGCATTATTCCGAGGACATTTATTAAATTATATGACGAAATCTTGCATAAAAATTATAATCAACAATTAACTACATTTACAAAAATAGATAAAGAAGTATAAACTTTTTATAAAATATTAATAATTGTTTGCTTAATTAACTTCGAAATAGTTTAATTAATTTCGGCATTTTTTCAAATTTTGTTTTCGTTTTTGTACACCACAGTTATGTTACTTTTTTGACTTAGCAAATAAGAAACATATTTGCGATTTACGCTTACCTTTGAATTCTTCAAAATATGATATAAAATGATTTTTGTAAAGCCATGTTCAAATTAGTTAATTCTTTGATCTGTTGTAATTGATCAGTAATTTTTTTGTCTTTTTCAATTAATCGTAGTTTCAGCAATTTATTCTCCTTATGATAATCGGTATTTCGTTCTGATAAACCTTTAACGCATGTATCATTGTGCTACAACACATTCGATAAAAATAATTCTTAGTTTTTAATTTTCGGACTATTTTAACTTGTTTCTCATTATTACATTTTTTATAACTATTAACAAAGGGGTGATCAAGGTCTGCAGATTTTATCCTAATGGCCGAAGCTATACGGGCGTTCAAAATGAGACTACAATTATTTCAATATATTATAATGTACCAAAGTTGTATTTCTGAAACATAGTACATAAAATGTGTGTACCACGACATACTTTATGTTCTTGTAATGCACAAATTTCATATATACTAGGCAGGATTGACAGGATATACTATTGTGCTCCATATTGCATCTTGCGGAAACAACATAAGGAACTTATATGAATCGAAAACCATTTTGCATCGAAGTGAACATAAAATATTTGTATGAATTAACGAAAATCGTTTAACAACGAAGTGAAAGATTTCTCATATAATAACTTGTATTTTTGTAGATGATTCATGTGAAAGAAAAAAATAAAAATGTGCATTGCTGCCTACTATATCGATTTTGAAATTTATTTTATCAAACACTCTTTTTGCTTACCTTACGAAAAACTTAATTATTACAAAATTCAAAAAAAGTATGAAAATTACATTTGGTAGAAGACACTTTCTAGTTTGTCAAAAGTGTTAAAAGATTATAAGACAAAGACAATAATTTAATACATTAAGATAAATAAAAAAATAATCAAGAAGAATCAAATGAAAGAGTCGTAAGAGTCTAAACAAGGATAAAGTTTTTTATTTTTCGAAGTGAAGTTATTCGACCGAGTAATGTATAATACAAATTAAATAAGAAAGCCTTTTACGGTCGTACGGTTTGCCTCAGTGGTTGAAGTGGTAAGATGCCCGGACCGGAGATTCGGGAGGTTCCAGGTTCGAACC
>QKQZ01009417.1:0-16307 GCA_003595255.1 Solenopsis fugax | reverse complement strand
AAGCGTTCGAAGTTTCATATGGGGTCTCTCTGACCCACTTACGTGTTTAAGGGTTAAGATATCACTTAAGACGGTATTGAAATAAATACGGACTATTGAATATTATCCTCTTCCTCCGCAGATTCGTATCTGAATTAGTTACTTAATACATTTGTCAATACTCGATTTATACTTAAAATATATTTGCCACTAACTCGGCCACGATAAAAAGTTCATTTATAGTTATAAGAAAAATATAAAATAATTGTTCTATAAAAGTTATAAGCGAGAGTCATCACAAGTAGTCTCTAAATACTAGCCAAATGGTTTAATTCGTGTTAGTAACACAGATAACTTTAGGTAATAAAGGGCAATGTTACAAGGGCATTGTGCCGTGTTGCACAATCGCTCCTGCGCTCCTCTATAATATCGATATATCGGAATCCCGATGAGACTCTGGCATTGTCAACTGCAACGGCGCGGTTAGAGGTATTTCCTGTCGACAAGGGACGGACTTTAACTAGTTAAAGTCACTTTCAGCAAGGGTCGCATTGCTGTAACCTCTTTACGGGATTATAACCCTTATGGAAAATGCCGAAGGAATTCGTCGGCGACGAATGGAAACTCGTTAAATTAATTTGCCCCAAGAACGATACCGTCACCGGCGCAGTTATAATTACGGGACTCGCGGCAAATTGATTTATGTGCATCTTATCATTTAGCTACTGTCTGATTAAATGTACGACTGTAAAGTGTATCTGTAATAACGACTCAATTTCTAATTGCTGTGAATTCGTTTGGTTTCAGAGCGATCGACAGAGATGTGGACAGCAGAAAACACGCGAGGTAAGTTTCTTTTTTTTTTTGTACTAGTTCTTTCTAAATTCCATCCAATCGAACAACCCTTTCGTTAGAGGAAAATTAAAACCTTTCTATCGATCCCGAAAAAAGTGAGGAATAAAAGAAATACAATAGTATCTCTTTGACATCGCTTACAAAAGTACAAACATACTGACTTTGGACACCAGCTTCATACCAATCACAAAATCGATATTTCGCTAAATTGACGTAACATTGTTTGCTGTTGCTCCGATGTATTGCAATTGTATGTGTACAGCAAACGTCGGCGTAGACGGTCGCTAAAGTTCAAAGTAATTTCGGGACGCGCGGCAAAACATTTAGCACAGATTCCTTAGCGTCCATTGACGATCCCGGAAACACGTCCGCGGCATTGTTTGAGTTTCGATTTGAACGCGGTTCAATATGTACTGTGTGGCACATAGTCGTCTATATTAGCTTCTCGTTTGCCTGGTACACGCGATGTTACCGAGAAAGCGACCAATTAAATTAACTAATAATACGCGTCGTAATCACCTTACGTCGCGCGCCATTCGATCAATTACCAATTGCATACCGGTGATGCGCCGCGATAAATTAACAAGGGCCAATTTAAGTATCGAGATCGTCGTAAAAAAGAAAATATAAAAATGTGATTAATGAGCATCGTTAAAAAAATTACCGTAATTAATTTCGGATATAGGCTACTGCGCGATGAAATTTTATAATTCGTATAAAAAGTCACTTCGCGATGTCCGTAATCTCCGAATATAATCGAAGAGGACAACTTTTTTTATTGAGAATCGGAATTATCTTCTTCTCGTCATGCGTACAACTTTCCAAAGTTACTGATTTAGTGAGATTTCTGCTTCACTCCGCTGCACACTGCGCTCGTCAGACCGCATGCTAGAATTTGAAAGTAGCATTCTCGTTTTAAATCTGATTGTGTGCAACATTATTCAGGTAGGATGAGCCAGATTACAGCCGTGACGTAAGAACCGAGTTATTACTCCCGATTTTATATCGCGTAGAATTTTCAGATAAAATGAAAAAGCAGTAAGACACATTTGAGGGTTAATGGTGACACGGTAACGTCTTCCTAGGCTCCCCCCCNCCCCCCCGGTGCGCATGCTTCGCGGCATCATCGTTCGAGTCTCAAGTTGAACCCGAGCCAATCTGCGGGCCGCTGTTTTGCCCTTCAGAGCGCGGCGAATCGCGTCGTAAGGACGATCGTTACGGCGATTCATGATAAAATCCTTATTCCACGGCTCACCGCTGCCGTCAAAAAAGAGAAGCCAAACCGCTTTCTTAAATATTATTTGCCCCGGAGCGTTCTATTATTCCACGCGAGACAGAAGCGGCCGGCAGGAATTCGATCCCGCCACACCAAAGAATTTTCACCGGATACATCGGATCCGGCGGCTTCGTGCCTCTATTTCTGCTTTTCCCTTTCTCTCTTTCCTCTTTTGTCTCTCTTTGTTTTTCGCAGGGACGAATACGTCCCTATCGGCTCGGATCGAATCGGCAGAATTATGTTGTTGCGTCGGCAAAACGAGGTATCTCGTTCCTCGCCTTCGACAGGCGCTCTAGTGTTTTATGTAAAGACCGAACAATTTTATTCCACGTCCTCGAGCACGCTCTTCTTTTCTCTCCACATGCTCTCTCTCTCTCTCTCTCTCTCTCATTCTGTCTTTTTCTCCTCACGTCTCTCTTGCTCTCTCCTTCAGGGATCTCTCTCTCCTACCGTTGGTGCCATAAATTTCATCCGTTCTACCCCCCTTGTGCTTTGCACTGTTACTCGCCCATATATTCCGATATCCTAGAACTCAACCTTGTTCCCGCAACCCATTTCGAAGCACTCCCGCGGTTACTTTGGCTCACCTACCTTATACGTATATCGCGAATTCCGATATCGCGACCGCAGTGCGCATCTATAGGTACATTCGGCAACTATATCTTCGTGTGCGTCACATAGAACGGATAGGGCTTTCAGTTTCATCACCGTATCGGACACCCGAGACGAGAGCACGTTTATTTCATTCATTTAAATCGTATCAACACCTTTCGTCTGTAACATGGCGAACTGAAATTCAGCCAATTATTACACAATCTTCGACAAAGATAGATCGAAGTAGTTAATCAGCGTGAATTAAAAGAAATAAGAAATCTTATCAAACTTTTATATTTCAATCAAATCTTTATAAACAATATTTATTGTAATATAGAAATTCAACATATTTTATATAAATTATTTGCACTCTGTATTATTATATATTTTATATTTTTATAATTAATAATATTTAAATTTATTATATTATGTCCTTATATTTATAAACGGCGAGTAATTTCGTTTATTAAAATTTATTGAAAGTATTACATTTTACTGGCGGATGTCCAGTTTTCTTTTAATCTTCTGTACGTTACCACAATGAGAAAGCGCAAGTGGCGTACTTGGTATTCGTGCTATTTTTTGTCAGAGCATAAGAAAGGTATGATGTATGAAATAGACGTCACATTAAAGATGATCTATTATGAAACGCCAGAGTCCGATGTTATAAAAATCCATCGTCCATCTACCGACCGGACTTTTTAATACATCCTTTTTCTCTGAAAGCTCACGTTTCCCTTGTTTCGTTTTTACGTGCAACATCAACAACGACGTGTCGTCCTTCGCTTTTAATCCACCCGGAGAAGTCGATTCTCTCTCGTGCATCTCTCCTAGAACGATTTTCATTCTATTTGCTTGGCTGCCGTTTAACGGTCATGCGCTGCTAAACCACCGCAATACGATGGATGTGCCAAGGAAACCGTATTTTTCTCGTCTTTGATTTTTTCTTTTTTTTTTTAAAAAAACCCCATTTTATTTGTACAGTTACCATCGTATTCCGTACGAATCTCTTTTCTACCTCGCCGGACATTCCGATATCCCAATGCTTAACCTTGTTGCCTAAACCCGTTTCAGAACTTTCTCTGCTAGTCTCTCGTTTGTCTCTCTTTGTTTATTTAATACAAAATCGCACAGCGAGTATGTCGATCTAATGGATTTTTGAGTCATAAATTAAGAATTGTGTCATTCAAATTCCAATATCCGAAGTTTGTTAGATCATCTCTTTTTTTATCTCATTTTACTTTTTTTTTATAATTATGGGCAGTAGACTTTCATATTTTATTTAATCGGGTTTTAAAATTTTAAATTCATTAATTGATTTATGTTCATTATTTCCATTGATCCTTGGGTATTTTGCGTTACACGTTTCTTAATGTATGTGTATTAATATGTCTTAATTTGCATTTGCTGCATATTTTTAAAGAGTATTTCAAAGAGCATATTTTAAAGAACATGTAATCTTTTATATAAATTTCTTCCTTCCCAATTTGTATAATATGTGTGATTACAATATTCGATATGGTGATTTTAACTTCCTTGGCAACGAGCCGCCTTTTTAGCGAGGCTGAGATCCATTCGACCCGACGATTTCCGTAATCCGTAATCCACTCGATTCTCGCTTGTCGGCGTGAAATTTTAATACCAAATCGATCCCGCCGTCACGGCTTTATCGCCCGCTACGCGCGCGATATCGATTTCGACCGTCGCGACAATTACGATTGACGTTTCGATACGTGATCGAGGAGCGGTCCGATCGGATTCCTCGCCGACGTCGCTGTTGCTTTCAACAACAATGGGGCTTCACCTAGCGCAACCCGTTCTCCTCACGAGTTACTGCGCGGCTTCGAGTTCCATCATCACGAGGGACACACTTTCTTGTCAGTAGTGTAACCCCGCAAGTCTCAAGGGAGCTATATAGCGTCGAAAGGAGAAAAGGAAGAAAAGAGCGAGATAGAGGAAAGGAGGTAAGGAACGCGAAACGAGATGGAGAGAAAAATAAATCTGTTTATTATTCTGGAACACATACAAGCCCCATCAAAACAAGGATAACGCAAGAGCGGAGAATATGAACAATACGAAGCAGCGAACGGTAAAAACCAAAATGATAAAAATCGGAAAAGAAATCGAAGAAGGCGCAAAATAAATATGAAGGCTGATACATTGACGTGAAAATATTTGTTTTATTCAGGAATCATATAAGTCTAAAAATCTAAAAATATACATACATACACACACATATATATATATATATATATATATATATATATCTCTCTCTCTCGACGTAGTACAGAGAAGTGAAACATGTATACTTAAAACAATGATGAAATAAAGTTACGCGCGTTCACGATTGCGTAGAGATAACTTCAATAATTCATCTTCGGGAGAAACTCAACGGAGAAAAAAAGGGGACAGAAAAATAATGGATCGAAACGGAGGGTGAAATGGGTGAAATAATCGAAATCGTGGTCATCCGAAATAACGAACGAAGGGCTCTCGTCAGCCTCTCCTGCTGCGGAAGGTGCGCTCTAAAAGTATTACGTCACTGTCTCTCGCATTCGCGCGCGTTTAAAATATTCGGACTTTGGACCGCGTCATAAATTCTACCCTGCCGTCGTGTGTACCTCATACTCCGTTTCGCTATTTTGCCATGAATTCCGATATCCTGGAACTTAACCTTGTTCCCGGCAACCCATTTCGCAATTCTCCCGTTTGTTCCGGTCCGGCTTTCTCCGACGTCGGCACAGGTTCGTACACGTTACGCTTCCTGAAGAGAAATACGATCTGATCTGACGTTAACGTCGATGCCTCTCCCTATCTCCCTATTTCGTTGTAATCTAATAATGTACATCTGTTCGGAAGAATTCGGCGCGAAAACCCGAGATTCGTTTCCGTCCGAGCCAGGAGGAATGTCAAATCCGAAATCGTCAATGTCCATGAACAAATTTGCGTATGTTCATTTGTCAGGTTACACGAATCCGAGCCATAATTTTAACTATAATTTTACATGGGCTTCAAGTTTTGTAAAATAAATTGGAACGAGGAAGAGTTGAGTAGGACCATAGAGTCTTGATATAATTTTATTAATAGGGAATAGTAACCCCATTTTTTTGCGTAATCATCTGGGGTGATTTTTACATATTATTAATTGTTCTATAATTTATTAATATCTAAGAACATTATGAATATAGATTTAATGAATATTCATTGAGAAAAAAGTAAGGAGAAAAACCAAGAAAATATTGAACTAACGAAAGAAGCAATTAAGCTATTTATTAATATAATAGTATTTCTATAAAATGAATAGTATTTCTATAAAATGAATAAAATGAATAACTTAGTTAATAAAATGCTTTTATATTGCGGTTTTTAATTTTACATTTAAACATTAAAAAATGTGTATTTAAAAATTTATAAAGAATAATTAGAAAAAGAGGAAAATGATGTAATATCCATTTTATAGCAATTTAAAAAGGCTAAATCGCTATCATGTAAAATTATATTTAATTTATTCTTGAAGAATGATCAAAAATGGTTTATTTTTATTATATATATTTATTATATTATATAAATATTAAAATATTATGTCTTTGAATGAAAATAAACAAATTTTTATAAATACATGATATGAATATTTTGTAATATTATATTATATAAACATAAAGATATTAATATAGCTTATGAAACCTTTTAATTCATATTATTTTATTTCGAATTTTCAATATAAATTTATAACAAACTCTTATTTTAGTGATTTTATAACGTAAACGATCATCTGGGGCATGTTATACATCCCAGCTAGTTTTCATAGATCAATACTATGAATGAGTCGTAACTTGTTTCTATTGTAGAATCTCGAAATTTTTGAATAAAAGGCAGATATGGATCATATATTTCATATGTACAAGTATGGAAAAAAAATTTGCTGTGACGTGAATTTTATTTTTCCAACGTTGGGGTGAGCGTCCCCCAGGTGACTATTCTCGGATTAAAGACAAAAATATAAAAATTAACTTAACTGTACACAGAGAAAAAAAAAATTTGTTGAAAAACTAAAATATTTAGTCCGATATGTTCAACTAAATATTGGGTTGATTCAGAATTATTTAATTGCTTAAAAAAAAGTGTAGTTCATTAATGTCAACCATCTTTTAATCATATAAGAATTAACTAAACAAACTCAATATAAGTTTTTCAACAAATTTGTTTCTCACAATCAGTGTTATATAAAATTAATCTGATTCAAAGCTGATTTTTTGTGCAAGTTTTGATAATTTAATAAGTGACTGTTAGATTATTTCTTTACTTGTAACGTTATCACGTAAGAGCAGAAAACAGAGAAAAACAAAAAAGGGAGGGAAAAAAGGAGAGAATTAGTGTATCCCCTACTGATACTGTCACCTTCTTATCTATCGTAAACGTACGTTAAATAAACGTCAGAGAATCAGGAAATGCATATCGATTATTCAGCACCGGTTATTGACAGATCTGTCAATAATATTCTTGCAATCGTAAGTAATATTAATAGTTGACAGTGGGCAAAATAAGTGTGAAAGATTTGCTACCACGGCCGAGGAACCGCGATCGCCCATAAATAATTAATGAACTGTATCGGGTGATGGATGGTATTTACCGATAGAATCGTCAAAACCGCGAATATACCGCTTTTCAACGGGATATATACCTACATGTATCGGCGATCAAGCTCACGCGCGCTTCAATCAAATCTTCGACGAACTCCGACGAACGTTGAATTCTTGACAGCATGGATGAACTGAACTTCACTCTTCCGGAAAAATCGAAAACACACGGACGCTTTCTACGGATTTTGTCGTGCACCGAGCGATTTTTCCTCCTTGCGCATGTATCCCTCCGGTCGTGCCGTTTATGCCATAAATCCCATTTGGTTGCGAACACACCGCCCTGTTGCTTTTTCCATGAAATCCTCTATAAACATCCCGCGCGGTATCCTCGAACTTAACCCCGTTTCTGCCTGTCTCTCGTTTATTTCAGTTTGACTTTCCGTACACGCCGAATCCCATGACATTCCGCTCCCCGGGGAGAGTAACCCGTTTGTAGGTTTCCAATACATATACGCGAGTCATTGGCGACTCGATCGTTTTACGGCTAGCAGAAATTATTGAAAAACGATCCGGTTTCTCCCGCTCCTACTGCTCCTTTTCCCCGTGCTCTGTGAATAATGTAGGCGACAAATTTTCTCGATGGCAAGTTGGCGAACGAATTCCGCGAACAAGTCCTTAGGCGTACTTCTGCTAAATCCGTTTAACGAAAAATCAGGGTAAATGATGCAAATAAATTTAAATTAGCGGAGAAATTTAAAAAATGGGCATAAAGGAAAATACAATTACAAAACAATATCAACATAGATCAGTTTTAATCGTATATTATCTTGTTCCTAATACCTATAAAGTGTGATGTAAAAAGAAAAAGATTCTCAGTTAGTAAGCCATGCTAAAACCATTGAATAATTTTGTTAAATTATGTACAGAAGTACATTGAAAATAAAAAATTATTATTACATAAGTAGAGGAGAATGGGCCAATCGGACAGAGTGTTCCAAATAGAATCTTTTTAATTTAAATGAATACGGTTAAGTAGATTTGCATGCCATTTATAATGTAAAGTCCTTATAAGACACCAAACATGTAACAGCAGTTTGACAGTTCTCTGTCTTAATATTCATAGAATAAACGCGAATATGTATTTTCAGCTATCGTGCAAAAATTTTCTAATAAAAGAAAATCCTTGTAAATGATTATTTAAAAGGTATTAAAGTTTTGAAAAGTAATTGATTTAAGATAATTAAAGAGTGTAGAATTAAAATATATTAATCGTTTCGTGATCACTTTTGCGGTTTATTGTACAATTTGTTCCAAAGTTCGAAAGTACTCGTGTCCAAATCGGTCTTTTACATCGAAATTGCATCCTGATCATAGCACTGGTGATCGGCCGACCAAATCTGGTCCTAGAAATTGGAGATATTCGACCGTTAATGTAATACATACAAATTGAAATAAGAACGCCTTCTATGGTCAAGCTGGATCTTAGTGCTTTTTATAAATTTTACTTGTGTGATTTTTATATACCTTTTTTCAAATTCAACCGACTACGCGCCGAATTACTTTTCCGGTCATAACGCAGCTATAAGTTGAACATGAACAAGTAATATCACATTTATTAAATTAGAAATAATTTAATAATTAGCGATGCCTAACTTGCATCTTGGTGTTAGACCCCTTTTCCCCCCTGAAAAAACTGTAAAGAATTTATTGCGAAAAATATCACCTCAGCCAGGGTTCGAACCTGGAACCTCCTGAATCTCCGGTCCGGGCATCTTACCACTTCGACCACTGAAGCCTCGGTGATATTTCTCGTAATAATCGTATATGAGTGAGCTCGCATGTTTCAGGCGCGTGATTTAAAATTGGAGATATTCGACCGTTAATGTAATACATACAAATTGAAATAAGAAATGTTAAATTAGTAAAATATTATAAGTCATCAGACTCGGAATAATTGAATTGTATTAATTTCAACTATAATTATATAATAACAATCTCATAACATGACCGGGAAAACATCTAATTATATAAACTGTCACTAATTTATTTCTTTTACATAAAATTTTTATTTTTTACTGTCAAATTGTTCGTTTTTACTTGATATTAAATAAAATACATTAAAATCTTTTAAAATTCTATTTAAAAGTCGATAAAAATGAAAGTGTCCGATTTGGACGAGGGGGTGGTCTGATTTGGAACCAGTAGTTCCAAATCGGACTGAAAAAAGCGTTTTTACATTTTTCATTATAGTTCAATACAGGTGAAAGATACTTCAAAATAGTTTCAAGCAAAAATGAAGGGAATTAAATTATCTTTCCAATGACACCTTCGTTTTTACAATCGGACTTTATTTGCGCTTTATAGAAAGCAGAAACTGCAAACAGATCCGATTTACGCCATTCTCCCCTATATTACAGAATGTGAAAGTTTTTTCACCGTTGTGTATTGCACTTCTTATTTCGCGAAAGTCGACGAAATAAGAAGTGCAATAATAATATAGCCGTCTGTTCGCGCGGATATAATGGAATAATCCAAACGGTCCGCGACTTGGATCGATTGTGCTGCTGATATGCCATCATCGCAAACCGCATTCCCTTATCACCAGAGTTCACCGGCGTGTATCGGGATACGTCACTGCGGATAGAAACTATTAGATTACAACGGGCGTCGGCTCCGCCGTGCGCGCGGACGTCAGCCCGGATATATTCCTTGCCGAAAAGGGCGCGCTAAGGAAGTTACCGTGTTGCGTAAGCCGGCTGCAATTCCGTATCTCGTACGTGTCCTCGGCGTTCCGTAACACAGACTGCCATCCGGCATTTCTGTAATCAACAACGATGCTCTCTCGCTTATCTCCTCGCTCGTGCCACCGTCACAACGTTGCGACGACTTCGCGTGATCTCGGGCAAGAGGTCGCGCGAGAGGGATAGAGATAGAAATGCAGAGAGAGAGAGAGAGAGAGAGAGAGAGAGAGAGAGAACAGCAAACCCTTCGGGTGACATTGCGAAGAGGGATTACTACGGCATTAACAGTTAAGTGTTCCGTTAAAGAGAAGGATAAACGCGAGTTTTCTTCGCGTCGCACAAGCGGAATTATTCACGATTCTGCGGCGGTTCGCCGTGTGACTGGCGGCGATTTAAAACACTCGAGCGTCGCGCGCGTTTTTAGAATCAAGATCTGTATTCATATGTCACACTTTTAGCTCCGTACGCGGCCACATATATCATTCCCGGCTCGTGTACCATATTAAATAAAAATCTGGAACTGACGACTGTATTTAGTGCGATGTGCAGGAAGTATGACCTTTAGCTTTAAATTTTGCGGCGGAAGTGTCTTAAATCATTCGTCGAATAATACGGAAGAGGGATTAAAAATTGATCGTTCTATTATCAGCAGATCGTTCTTAGAACAGAAAGCTCACATTTCTCTACAGCGTAGGAGAGATCCTTTTTATAAATAAAATTTACTTTTCTACGTTGGGAAAGAGATTCGCCTTATTGGAATTATCCATGTATTTTGGGAGGGTTTCGTTAATCGTTGTGATAGCACACTGAGAGAAATCTTTTAGTAGAATAGTGATCAAATGAATTTTATAGTTACACAGTAAAAAATAAAATGTTAATTTTAACATTTTTTGCATGTCCCAGAAAGTCCACTCTAAATTTTAAGTTAAAATAACTCTTACTCATTGTGTTACTTATTGACAAATTAAAAATGTTAAATAATTGACACAATACTTAACATTTATTTTTGTAAAACTACATGGAAGAGTAGTTACAATAACTCATAGGAAATGTTAATAGAACATTTTCGTTCGTATAATATGAATGAAAATATTAATTCATTTTAACATAATTCTTCAATTATCTAAAATATCTTTTAGAAATGGAATATTATTTTGAGTACTTTTAACTTCTAAAAAACGTTGAAGTAAATCTTCAAATAATCATGTTAAATTAACTTTGAGACATGTTGATTATTTGAAATAATTGTGTTAAAAGTACTCAAAATAATATTCCATTTCTAAGAGACATACACAAAGTGTTAATTTATAAAGTTGTCATAAATGTAACTCATGAAAATGTTATAAAAATAATAACATATCAGTGGTATGTTAATTTTACATTGAAGTAGTAATCAAAACGTGGTAACACAAGAAAATTTTAACATATGGACGCACAATTTCTTACTGTATACTGGTTACCAAAAACTTAGTTACATTTAACAAAACTTTTTGTAATTTGTTGTATGAAAATAATTATTTGGTTAAAGCTACAAATTGTTTAGTCAAAACAACCATATATTTAGTAACTATCACTATAAAATTCATTTGATCACTATTCAATCAAACCTTGGTTGATTTTACCAAACATTTCTCTCAGTGCACACATCCAATCAGTCATTGCCTGGAAATTTTCTAGTCTACTACGAATCAGAAAATTTTATATTAAATTAGCTAATCAACGACGTGGGATATCGGGTGTCACCCTATACTTTTCACCACGTATTTCGAGCTTAAGCAGGAAATATCCAACATTCAATTGGACCATCTTAACAAGCCAGATATCGTCTCGGCGAGAGTCATCGGCATTGCGCACATTTGCTCACGATGTACCGCCACCTCGAAATTGCGTAACCTCGTTTTCTCTCTTCTCGCAAGCAAGCAGGCATCGAAACTTTCCTGTTTATCCCGGCTACAGCGAATCCGCGCCAGCGAGCTCTCCTACTTTCCCGTGGGATCGGCCGAACCTGGGATATATACTTTACCAGAAAGATCGCGTTCCGCCATGTCCGAAGTAATCCAATCTCGCCCTCTACGAAAGATCCCTTTCCGTTTTTTTTTTGTCGTGATCATAATTTTTTTCCTCGCTTCGATATGACACGGTTTTTCCGTGGAAACGCGAACGCCGCGCACCAGTTTCGGCGTAGAGGTGGAGACTGGCAACAGTAATGTACCTAACAATGTAATAATGGAGGTCACCGAGCGTACACACCGCGCCCCAGGACCGTATTGCATCCGAGAGCGAGATAGAGCTGCCCTTTTATACAGGTACGCCAAACCCGCACCGGTATTATGGAACTTGCGATACGGCGAGAGCTCGTTTCCCGTAACCCACGTCGAATCTCGCTCGTTTATTCCGGTTCGACTTCGCTACGTAGTATAGCAACACGCCCGCTCCGGGGAATTGCAGATCGCGGGACCCTCAAAGTCCGTCCGTTTCGCTCACGATAACCCAATAATGTACTCTTGATTCACAAAGGACAACTGCGAGCAAGCGCAACATTGATCCGGTAATTAATTCTTTCGACCGGCAATCATTGCGAGTCCGTATGCTGACTGCTTGCAAGAAATTTGGATATTATATAAAGTTAAAACTGGAGCCAATGTGATGTGAACTGCGATAAGTTGATTCCGAATTCGATCTCTGTGCTGCAGGAATATGAGCTTTTATTTCTTAAGGATGTTTCGGCTATACAATACTAGTTAAAAGTTATCGAAATTTAAAACCTGCAGGCTTTTTAGGTTTATTCTTTTTTTTTTCCTAATCAACGGTAAAAAATTTTGATCGTAAATATTCGAATTTAATCAAAGAAACCAACTGTAAAGAACAAAACAAATAATCTGGCTTGTAATGGTTCTCATGCAGCGTAAATAACCATATTTTGCTGCAGTTTTAGATTAATAACTTTTAAACGAGCAAGTGAAAGTAAACTTAATCAAATAAACTTTTGCATGAATATTTATTAGAGAGTTATATCAGTATACGTAAAAATTTTGATTTAACACGTAATACTACTTCCTCATTAAATTTGCAAATAAGTACTTACTACAAAACACAATTTTACGTAAAAATCAAGAGCAAACAAAAAATTAAAACTTTTAAACCAATAAGAGAATTATGCTGAAATTTTACACGGATACATAGAAACACAAACGTATAAATTAATAATAGAACAATGGAACTTTTATATTTAACAATGCTTTGAGATGTGTGCGGAAAGAATAAGTTTTTTGTATTATCTAAAAATGTAGATACAGATGAGAAAATAATTTTATGTTGGGCTATCAAAATAATTATGTAAGATGTTCAAACATAACGAGCAAAATGCTGCAAAAAGTTTTGACATTCTTGTAATCAGTTTAACGTCCAATATAAATTTTTTAATGTGATTCAACATAATTATTTTCAGATCTGATTTCAGCAAAATTGACCTTTTCGTGTACATTCTTAAATAATTGCAAAATGAATCCTTAATCATTTTCTATTCGCAGAAGAATTCAACAAACGATGCGAATGAGAGAAGTCATCGATAATTGTGACAGCGAAATGAGAATCACGCTTGAATATTGCTCAAACCAATATATCAATAAAGTATAATGACTACGCATTTAACAGTCGTCATAAAATTATAATGGAACCGTGATTGCTAATTCATTGGAAATATTGCAGTGTCATATTTAATTCAGTGTCACATTCACTGTGATTGATTCTGCATTATGAGAAATATACTTCAATCAGTTTTACATATCGATCCAATTGTAATCTGTTCAATTTAGTTGAAGTATAATATATCAGTCATATGATGAACGTTTCACGCAGTGACCCTGTCTTTAAGTTATAGGCTGTACGTATCCGTGTACAGCAAATTGACTTTTGCCATTATCTTGCCATTTCTCCGCTAGAAATTTAATCTTTCATACGGAAATTTGATAAACGAAGTCCATTCATATGGCGAATTCTTACTGCGCCGCGGGAGTCGGCGGAAATAAAGAATACATCGCGCGTATAAATTTTTCACGCTATCTGTTCATTGATACGTGATCCTTTTATGAAGCGCCGAATCGACTTCGAAGCCAACCGGGTTCGCAGATCGAGCGACGGTAACGAAGGTTTTTAGAAACGAGATCCAATAACCGGTGCCGAGTTTTACTCGCGCGCGGCTATGGGCGCGTAATTTGCGCGATTTACGAGCGTATCGAGCGTGGAAATCAAAATTGCAGCTCGTGCGGTGGGAATGTGAAGCTCTCAAGGAACCAGTCGAAGGAAACTCACGAAGCGTCATGCCGCAAATTCGAAGTCTCAGAAAAATTTCCGCTTTATTGGAATTTAACATTCCTGACAGACTGTGAACTTGACAATTTCTTGTAAAATGCATGCCTCTAGATTTTTTAAATTTGCATAAGGCTCGTACATCTTTATAATTTATCACACGTATAATTATTATTTTATATGCTCTTAACTGATGCTCTCTCTACCCTCTCTCTAAAAGAACATTAAAACATATTATATTATATTATAAATAAAACATGTGAATAAATATTTGTTAATTTCATAAGAATTAAATGCTTTCTTTTTATACATATTTTGTAATAATATAAATAGTAATTATATAATAATATTATCTTTTATTCGCGTGCCATACGCTGGTCAACGCGTTGGCGATCTCTTTTGTATATATCCGTACATATAGAATAATATTATATTACAACATTTTTCATTCTTTTTTTACAATTCTATCAAAGTTGGGGATTAATCAGTAGCCAGACATTGTTCGCTAATCGAAGTTACGTTCTGCGAAATATAAAAGCGACAATAAAACTCGTGACCCTTAATACACACTGAAGCTCATAGAGGGCTTTTGATTTAATGATCCCATCAATCGCGAACGAATCGGAAAGAGCAGTGCTCGGTCACGCCCAGTTCCGGTCTGATTCCTACCGGAAGTAAGGACCGCTAAGCGCCGTTCTCCAAAAATTATGTGTCTAGGTATTACGACCTGAGCATTCTAGTCGAACGACGACGTACTGCGAAACCGAAAAATATGGTCTGCTCGTTTTCCTTTCGGTTCGTTATGTCGAGCTTTATGTTACTTTAAAACGTAACGGTCTATAAATTAAATTTTTATATTTGGCAATATTAGCCAATTTATAGTATACGAATAAAGCTTCTCAACTTGTCAATACTTAATAATAACGAAGGTATTGTAGCGTAACGTTGTAATTAATTTCTTAAATCACACACATCTGCGAAATAAAATGTTACGATAGCATCAAGCTGACGGTCTGTTATTATTGTGCCAAGACAGCTCTCGTCGAGGATCTTCGAAAATGAAAAAGAAGTCGGTGAAATTTGATTTTCTCGATGCGAGAATCACTCCGAGCGATTGTCTGCGACTAATAAAACCGATAAGCGAGCGCTCGCGGGGGTTAAAAGTAAAACTCGTTTGTGAGTCGCTACTCGCGAATGGTGATATATCTAATGCGCCGTACCAGACGGTAGTAACGCAATAATGAACGTACTCCGGAATTTCCTGGAGACCATTCCACCCTCGCGCCCCCGTCCCCCGTCCCCCCCGTGGCCCCGCGTTCGCATCGTAAATTTCACCGCACTTTGTGCTGCGCTCTGCAATTTTACCGCGGATTCCAATATCCCGCGACTAAACCTCGTTCTCGTAACCCACGCCGAATCTCCCTCGTTTATTTCGGTCCAACTTAGTGCAGCTTTCCCTCTTAGTCTCGCCCCCGCTCGCCCCGCTACGTGCTCCCCGTAACCGTTTCCCCGGGGGGACGTCGTCCGCCTCTCTAGGCCCTTCAAAGACTATTTGTGGTAATTTAGTCGCGTCTTCAGATTACAAAGGCCGCCCGGTAGAAAATATTTAAATTCTAATTCAACCCTCTTATGCGCGGCACTCTCTCGCGCGAGCACGCCCTTGCTTTAACGTGTAATAAAGCCGCGTCTAGTAACCCACGGGAAATACATTTACATGGGGAAGAAGGGGGTCAACGAGACCTACTTCCGCGTAGAGAGGCGTAGCCGCCCGCTATTTCGCGAATGCTAAACGCGACTTCGTCCCGTGTCACATCTACGACAAGAAATTTGTTGTATTTTTTTTTATACATTTTCTTAATACGTTGCTCTTTATTATTCTAGAGAAAATGCATTAACTTGTATCCTCTCCCCGCTTCTCCTCCTCTCTTCCTCTCTCCTTGTTTTCTTTCATCTGTCATAAAAAAAAAAAAAAAA
>QKQZ01009395.1:0-95892 GCA_003595255.1 Solenopsis fugax | reverse complement strand
GATCGGATTACTGTCTCGTGAATGGAGATTTCTGCTAAACGGCGGCCGATCATTGGCGCCGATTAGCGCGAGAGGCGCGATTCCTCGAGACAGGAACGGCGCGAGAACGGGAGTGAGATTCCGCGGAGGGCATGTCTCGAATTAGGGGATGTTCTTAGAAACAACAGGGTTGGGTAGTTAAAAAGTTAAAAATTAAATAATAAAGTTAATAATTAACAAAAATTTTTTAGAGTATGGCTTGTTAATTGTAATAACAATAAAATTAATTAAGTTAATAATATAAGGCCAAAAACGTGTTAAAATAATAAGGATCTTTTTCTCATTCATATAATTGTTTCTCAATTAGATGTTACGAAAAGAATTAATAATTTTTTATTTAAATTAGTTAATTTTAAATAATTTAACTTTTAACTTTAACTAGTTATTTTTGAAACACACAAACATTAATTTATTAACATTTTTTCCAAATTAAAAATTTATCTATGTAAAAAAATTATAAAAGAAAAATACGTTTCTTTGTTATTTCATATTTGTTTGATGATATTACAATTGTTTTGAGTAATCTAACTGTGAAAACTTACAAATTTTTTATTTAATATGAATAATGCTTATCAAAATTAACTCTTAATTTAACTTTAATTAATTTAATCTTAAGATAACTTTTAACTTGTTAGTTTTTTGTTCGCGTTATTTGTAACGAAACTAAATTAATTTTATTAGCCACTTTAACTTGATTTAATTTAAAAAATATATTAACTTAAACCAATCCTGAGAATTTACATAAAGTTTCGAAGAGAAATAATATGATAAAAGGAAAAGGCAGAAACCTAATTGCAAGATCTAAATTCATTCAGAATAGAACAGATTAAATAATATGAAGATATAAGCAGTCTTACACGCGGAAACCTTTTTTAAGATAAAAGTTATTTCAAAGCATAATATGAAAATATAGATATTCGCATAGATATTAGTATCAAAAACAAATGTAAAATAAATTGATATTGATGAAACGATGAGACAGAAACGCTACATATTTCTTTGGCTTGCATTTCAGCTAATTTTTATCTAAGAAAATATCGAAGCAGCTATAATTCAATTATACTCTAATCTTTAAAATAAAAATAAATAACAAACTTTATGCTATATTCAACTTTCAACTGAACTCACTTTAATGGAATTTTGATTATAGAACTAGTTATGCTCATAAAGGTATATTTAAAACAGTGAGCTGGAAAGTTGTGAGAAACGATGGATTTCAGCTATCTCTAAAGAAATTCTCATTAAAGGAAGATTGATTTTAAAGTAATTAAAAATAACTCTGGAAACAATTTAGAGTGATCCTGTAAGTGAGATATTAACGCAAGCGTTAAGAAAATATGCAAATCGAAGCTAATACCGGTACATTAATCAACAAAATAAATAAATTAATCACTTGTTTGATGTTAATCTACGATAATATGATTAACTCGTCCATACACTCGATGATGCCAATTAATATGCAATTCTGTTAAAATATTTGCTTGTGAAATCAATATCATTAATAAAGACTCGCATTTGAATAATACCCTACTTTTAACAAAATTATATATATAAGCATTATATTAATTTTATAATTAATAGATTTTGTTTATTAAATTACATACGGTTATAAGATTATTTCACATAAGATTATCATTAAACTTTTAATATATTTCGCTTGAATGCCTATAAAAACGAATTACATCGTCGTAACGTCGTAAGACACGCAGGATCGAAAGAGATTTGAGTTTTATTATAATTTCTCCGTGACGTCCGGAAAACGGTAATATTGGTATGCAAACTTCCATCGTGTTCTAAAATTACAGTTGAACTTCTTCAGAGTATTGTTTGTGCTGCCTTACGGGTTTGCAAACACAATCGTTATAAGTAACATACATCCGAGAATCTGTTTTTGTTTGTGCGACGATGACGCTGGGTCAAATCGTGAAGTCGCGCGGGCACGTATATTAAATCTTATCTTATTCTTTATCTCGACAATTATTAATGACATAAGAAAGCCACATGACAATCGCTCATCAGCTAGTTTCCTTTCTGCAACACAGGATATTTATTTCAATGTATAAATATCACGACCGTGCAATAAAAAGAATGCACGCAACGTTCAATTTCGCTGCGAGGCATTTTTTTTTATTTGCGATAGCGTCTCTTTTTTTTTGTTCGCGTACTCATCGCAGGAACTATTTTCGCTGCGATTGCAAAGTATAGAGTGTCTCGATCTCATACACGAATCCTTCAGCCAATTTCGAGCGAACTTTTTCTTGACGACGTACACGCTTTTAAGTTATTTATAATTGAAGATAAAATGCTTTTTGAGAAAAGTAAACTTTAGAAATATATAAATACATTATAATTTAATTAATTTAATATCAAGTTCTATTCAATCTCCTTAAGATTTATAATTCATGAAGATCATAGAAACATATATTCAATGTTAAAAGTTTCAAATAGGTCTTCTCGTTAATTTCTCGCTAAAGAATAATTGGTTCAAAGTTCATTAAAAGAATAGAAAAAATGATTTATTAATACAATTTGCATATTAATTTTTTTATATAAAACTTTTTTTAAACTTTTATATAATTAGGAGCATTAAATTAAATATATTAATTTAACGAGACAAGAATTCTATAAGAATTAAATGATGCAACTGTTTTATAATTATTTAATTTTTTGCAAATATATTTTATTATCATATAGAGAAATTAATACATTCGACGAATAAATTTATTAATGTTCACATTAGATCTTAATGGCTGATAAAATGTTTATTGAGGTCGATACATTATGTTTATTGTGAGCAGATTTTCTTCTTTTTTTAACACGAGTTAACGAGATAATTATTCTTGTTATTCTTGTTAAATAACTTTTCGTGGTTAGAAAATTGAATAATTTGTTACCTTAACTAGACAACGTAATGATAAAAATCGTCAGGATGTTATATTAAGAGTAAAATGTTAAAAGTAAAACATTGTTATGCATACCTGAGATTGCGTATTTATATCAAAAAATATGAAATATTAATTATTTCATATAAAACTGGTTATTGAAAAAGAATGAAACTGTTTATTGAATAAGATGTATTATTATTATATTCTTGTTATAAAATAAATGCCATAGATGTTTAAATGTAATATTATATTAATGTGAAATATTAGAAATGCGATAATATGATATGCACGATGCAACATTATTAATACAAATATATGTGTAATATTTTTTATTATATTATACTCTACGGAATCATATTCTTCATGATACGTGAAGCCTTATTTTCAGCAAGTTAAAATATCTATATTTCTCTCTCTGTGGATAATTTTGCATCATTGAGACAGTCGGTTGCATGTTATTATTGTTATATGATTATTGGACATGTAAAACTATGTATATTGGATGGGCGTCAACGAAACTACCGCATCGGACTGCGGAGAAAGTGTACTACTACGTTACATCACGCTTAGGACGGTCGATTAATATGGTCGATCCAGTTTGCGAAGTGCGGGGAGCCGATAAAAATCGACCAGCGAAACGTGTCTGGTCTCGGCGGTCTTTCGCGAAGGAGACGCGAACGGCGAGGCGCGTGCTCTTATCGGAGAAACGCATATCGTCATTGCAATAGTTGCGGAACTGCATTTTTTGCGAATTTCAGTTATGTGCGCGAGGTGTTCGACAGTAAGCACGTACACAGTGCGATATTTCCTATTGAAAGCTAGCTTCTTTGGAAGCGAGATTTTTCCGCAGATTAGCGGTAGTTTTCTCGACAGTGGTAGTTATTTCGTTAAACAGTGGTAACTACATCTTGAGTTAAAATTTAAAACTCATCTAAAATCGGATGTAAAGAGTAAGATTTTATAATTTATATTCCGTAATTCTTACACATCAATTCCAATTCAAGAATTATTTACATGTTTCTGTATATTTCTATTTAAAAAGAGATCACATCAATTTTTCGACAAAAAGACACAGTGCATCATGTTACATTGATATCATTGAGAAAAATTAGGTTTCACTAAAATCTTTCCCTCTCAAAGGTTGTAATAGATCTTTTGTGGATATTCACAAACTCGAATCGAATGAACAGCCCGATTAGAAAGATCAATTTTACATCGTTTGATGAACGTTCTTCGTAAGCCCTTTATATTTCGGTAAGAGGGAAGCTTAATCCCTATTACCGTGACTGGACCGGGAATTGGACTCGGGACCTTTCGCTTTCCGGATGACTACTCTTACCGCTAAGCTACACACAGACCCCACACATTAATACTCCCTGCTAGGAAGTGACGTTATAACCCAGGGGATCGTATATATTAGACGAACGAGAGAAACGTCAAACGCGAAGGAAAGTGGAAAAAGAGAAGATTAGTGGAAAAGCGGCACGCGCCTGAAGCTTGAGTTGCCTTACGTGTCTTTCACATCTTTGTTATCCTTTCTTCCAGAGGATAATAAAGAACTTAGTTATTTGGCAAGATCGTCGGACACATTCGTGGCCGAGCGCGGCAAGATCTTCCGCGCGAACGTCGAATAATCTTTGTTTCCGGGATTACCTGTCGGCGAATTTCACGGTAAGTTTCACAGCGAGTCAGGTTCACACGGTCGTGACGGTTTTTATCTCCGAAAACCCGGACAGCTTATATCCGCGTGTGATCTTCACATATTTTATTGTTTCCTTTTTTAATTTCTTTCATATTTTTTTTCTTTTTATTAGAAAAGTTTAGCTTTCCGTGAGATTACCGCAGGCGCATTACGTTATTTTATTTCAAAAGAGCTCGTTTAAAGTTTTAAAAAATTTTTAAAAACTTATTTTACTTGATTTTCGCTAATTTTTTTTAAAAAGTTTTAGATTATTATCTCTGTTTGCTTTTATCTCTCGCATTCTAAGGATTTTGATTTAGCAAAAAAAAATCCAGAATCTGCAGAAAGTAGTAATTTAATGTACACTGAAGGAAAAATTACTAAATTTTAATAAGTATTTATTCGATTAGTAATAATTAAATATTTACTAAATTGTAATCATATATTTGTTTAATAATTTAATTTAAGTATTATTTTTTCTTATAGAATAAATATTTATGTACAGTAAGTAAATATTTCATTACTACTATGCAAATAAATATTTATTAAAATTTAGGAATTTTTTCTCTCCGTGTAGATATTACCACTATTTATGTATATTTAGCATTATATGCTGAGATAAAATTACGAACTTGCACGAGAAACAAAAAAAATAGTTATATTTAAGTATCCAGAATATGTATTACATGATATTAAAACTACAATTTGAAAGAAAAACGCGCCAAAATTATTTTAAATCATTTCCGAAAAATTGATATTGAACGTTATTGTAACAGAGAGTGAAATATACCTGAACACTCACCCACGAACGCGTAAGGTGTTTCCCTGCGAGTTAACAATACTCCCGTTTATAATCCGATAAGATAAGAGAGAAAACACCCAGAAGTCAGATGTATGGTGCAAGCGGAAAGACCGATGAGATAAGGAAACTTTTTTCTGACAAAAAGCATACAAGAAGCAGAATATATCTCACTAACGAAATCAGCCTCAATGATAGTCAATTAAAATGCAATTCTAAATGTATACAGATCTCTAAGAAATTTTTTTTAAAAATCAGCCTTTTTGCCTCGATCGTGAGGAAGCTTTAGTTTAAAATACAAAGATTATATTAATGTAAAAATATTCCTTTACTTATATACTGTCAATTTAGCGAAAAAGTTATTTAATATGAAAAATGACATTTATCACGCAATTACAGAAGAACGTATGCATTCCGTTAATCGCGAAAGGATTAATTCGTTCCGAGGTGGCTAGGTAGTAACCGGCCGATCGGAATTCAACGCAGGAAATGGAAACACAGGATTATCCTCGGATCCCTCGCCCGATTGGTTAATATTCAACCGAGTTTCCGCAAACACAATGAAGAAACCGATTGGGGCGACGTGTTGCTTCCACTATATATCCACACGGCGTTTTCTCTTCGCGAACATCTTTTACGCAAATAAAAGAAATTCTCGGTAATGTCGGGGGGTCTTGAAAGATTTTATACTCAATATTGTGTTCTTATGATTATTTAATAATTATCACTGTAAATTAATCTTTGAGATGTGTATAAATCCCTTATTTTAATTTCTAATTTCTTAATGCGGATTAATTCAAATCTTTACTTACATGATATCGTATAAACAGTTAATAAATTCTAACTCTATTTATCTTGTAAAAGAAAGAATTAATTTAATTCTGGTTTAGAATCATTGAGGATTCTCTCACAAATACAAAAAATATAATAAATATTTCAATGTGCTGAATGTTGATCAATAATCGCGGAATTGCTCGATGTAAAAAAATACATAGATAATAAGAGTTTAAGTGCAATTAAATCGGAAGAACGTAAACAGATAAAATTTGTTTTTATCAGTTAACTGTGTGCACGCGCATCTTAGCAATTAGAATTAACAATAGGCATAAAATATCATTCTCATAAATGTAACTTAATAATCTTTACAACGCCACTCTCTTTCTCTTTACAAATATATCACTTTTTCAGCAATTATAAACTAATTTAAAAATCTCTAAAAATTCATGAACGTACTTTCAACTTTTTATAACAAAATCTGTACTTCAGTTTGAGCAAAAATAAAATGTATAAAATATCGAAAATTAATCACAAATTATATAGATAAAAGAGATATTTGACTTTAAAAAATTGTAACTTCTTATAACAAAAAAATGATTTTAGAGTTTTCTAATTCAGATGTAAAGCTTTGAAAGAAAATACAGACATTTCAAATTCTTCAAAAAGTATAAATATTCGAGCACATGGAAATGAGATATGATTTTCAAAAAGTGGCTAATAGGAAAAAAAGTGTCGGAAAAAAGTATTTTTTTTATTTTAATGCAAAAATAACGTTTTCTCCAAGAAGCTCAACGTTTTCCTGCTTGCACATAATTCAACGCTTTAATTTTGCTCTCCAAAGTCTTTTTTTTTTTAATGAGTAATTTTCTTTTGAGAACAATAATTTTTAAATAAAAACAGATACTCAAACTTTAATTTTGAATGAAAATAGAATATTTACTAAGTAATAAAAATGTAAAAATCATATTCTATTTAAAACTTTTTAGAAAGGGCTAAAAAGGAGATCTTTTGAAATTTCAAAAAATTTTTATGAATGAAAATTAGTCGGACACGAAATATCTCTGCCTGTAGGTTAAGGATTAATTACCTTCAAAATTTCGAGAAATTGTCATATAGAAATTAATATGACACGCAGAATATTCATTGGGTCTTATATACAAGAATTAATTTGTGTTCCTATTATCGCGCAATTGATTGCACGATCAATTCGCCTTTCTAAATAACGCGAACGAACGAAAATTGCATAGTAACCAGGAGAAGACGAGGAAAAACAATGGAGGCTGGACATACCGTATGCACGACGCGTTGCTTCGATTTATGTTCGCCGACCAGCTTCCGAAGGCACGTGTACTTCGTTCGCGTCTAGTCCGATTTACAGTTCCTTCTTTCGGCAATATCGCTAGTCGTCAGTCGTCCTGTAACCCTTAATAATCCTTGGTTGCTCTCTTGCTCGCGGCTGGGTTGGCTGAATTCACCGTGTGTGACTCTTCTCACTCGTAATCAGTTTTCCACTGCTCCACACGAGTCTCGATTTATCGCTTGACAAAGAAACGTCGTCGAGATTCGATAGTCTCCTGTCTCTGACACATTTCGAGAGTCTATTTACGCAGCGCCGTATTTCTGAATCAGTTGCTTTATGAGGTGTCTTTTAAAACTTATGAAATCGTTGGAAAGGAAACCTGAGAACTTTTGCTAAAATTAAACTAAATCAAACAACAGATAGAAAAATATTTGCATCAAGTCCTACAAAATTAAATAAAAGAAGCAAATAATATTAAATAAATAATAATCTAAAACTTTAACATTATGATAATATCTCCATCTATAAACTCTGAGATTTATTTTATTTTGCCATTTATTATTTTACATCTAAATTTCAAGATAAAGGTGGCTAGAATCTACAACGGTAATCCGAGTTCATAAGCGATAGTCGCTCGCTTTCGGTCTTTAGTTGCTTTATCTCAAACTCGAGCCGGTTTCCATTGCGCGTTGCCATCATCGTCGTCGTCGTCGCGAAAGACAGATTTAGCATTTTTGCGTATCGCTCGTTGATAACACAATTTAAATCTAGTATGTAACTCGAGTGGATTTAAATTTCAATGACCTAGAGACAAATAGAGATAACTCAGTGTCTGATATTAATAATCTTTCATGATACTCAGTGAATATATAATAAAAGCGAACTCAATATGTGGTTTGTCGTGTGGCTCTATGTGTAGAGCGTGAGACTTGTTAGTATCGGGTTTGCGAATTCGATCCCAGACATCCCGCACTGAAAAAAAGTCTGGTTATAACTACCAAATGTATAGTGAAATAGTATCAACTAAATATTTTGTCAATATAACCAAAAATAATTTTATTTTTCTAAATATTTAGTAAGTAATATCAAATCTGGTATAAGTTACTAAATATTTAGAAAAGTAAAATTATTTTTGGTGATACTATTTCACTATACATTTGATAGTTATAACCAGTATTTTTTTTCAGTGCGCATGTACGAATTTTTAATTCGTATCTTTAAGTATGGGAGACACAATGGACTGTTGTAACAGGCACAGGATCTTCAGTATGAGAACCGCCCCCTTTTGATAATAATAATAATGAATTCGATTTCAGAATGTTTCTTGTTTCTGTCTTAATCTTGTATTAATTTTTTTATAATACTTAATCTTTTTTTCGTCTTTAATCTTTTACATTTTTGTCCTGTTGATAAAAGTTTGAAATGTTAGATAATCGTTTACATAAAAATACAATACTGTAACAAATAACATTTGTCTCTTATCGCGCACAACATTGTCTGTTGGACGAATCATAAATCTTGCTTTAATGCGTTTATCCTATATAAAATTACCACAAAGAAAAGAAAAAGAAACGTGGATTCCTTCTCTTTCCCGGCTGAGGAACACAGATTTAGCGGTAATTCTACCAAGTATACAGCACCGTTTTACTTTTAGCAACGTTAAAACACTTTCATTAATCGCATACTTGATATATATATTTTGACCGCGCATGTCCTGCCGTGCATGATAATGATGCACAGATATTATAAATTCGCGTTATGTGGAACTTCACGGAAAATGGTAACGCGGACGATATTATAAATGTATGCGAAAGTGTATTAGTTAAATTCAGATTTGCAATTCAAATCACACCTCAGACACATCGATAGTGCCAACCAAATATATAAATCGAAATCATGACCACTTAGATGCGAATTATATATCGTGGGAATTTCTTCTCTCGATTGAAAAAATATTTATTATTATCTTTATTAAAATTATATATAAAACTATGCTAACTTTTCTCCGAATTTTTTTTTTTAATTTAAGAACATAAGCCCGTATTCATAGTTAGTTCTTATTTCAAGAATGTGTTAAGTAATGTACTTATACTGAGAGAAAAAAATTGTTGCAAAAATGGTTTTAATTACCATAGCTTAAATGTAATCCATAATTATTTTCGATGCCAACTGTATATTAGCTGTTTTAATAATACAAATTATAACTATTATTGTTACTACGTAAATAATAAGCGAATGTTAAAAAAATACTTATATTTATTATAATTGTGATTAGATTTATTATATAGAAATGTTTATTTTACTTTTTAAAATCATATCTTGATATTTTATTATTTTAATATTTGAAATTATCATATTATCATTTATGATAAAATTTTTTCATAGTAGTTAGTAGAACTATGAAACACACGGTTATTATTAACTTTATAACTAATATTATTACTAACTTTATAGCAGAAATGACTATGGAGCTTTTAACCATAATTATTTTACTATGCAATTATAATCATAAATACCAAACACTCTTCTTTGTGTAAGATGCTAAAGATGCGGTGATTGATTTATGGCAAGTACTCTTAAAAGAGTACTTAAGACGATCTTAAATATAAGATTAACTGATGACTATGAATACCGGTCATAGAGAAGCAAAAGTCACATTCTTCATTTCTTAAAATCCTCAAATATAATAAAGTTAAATGATGACTTGTAGATTTTTATAAATTGCCAGAATATTTATTTAATTTCAAACTTCTGATATGGAAATGTCAAGTGTTAGTTTCACTTCCCTGAAAAAAATTATCGCGTGGAGAGACCAAATTGACGTTCCAATAAACAAACCTCGATCAAATATCTAGTTGATTAAACAAATTATACAATTAACATAGTAAATATTTAGTCGATTCAATGATTGCGATTATTAATGCAACTGTGTTGGCAAAATTTACTGTTGCATAAATGCGTAATTTGTTCAATCAACTTGATATTTGCTTTAACGGAGCAACCACCAATTTTGCTCGCTAATTGTAAGTTGTCTTTCTTTTCTATCAACGTGTGCTTTTAACTAGAAATGATGCACAATAAAATAAAATGATGCATAATAAATTACGCTTCTAATTTTCAGTGTTTAAAAAAAAAGTAGATATAATTAAAAATGTTTTTACAAATATTTCCTTTAAATAACATAATGTTATATACTTATATAAAGAATGTTTCAAATTTTGTCATTTAATTACTAATAAATTAAAATAAATGTTAAGTCTACCGTTAATATGGAAGCGTAATTAACTTAATTGGTTTTAGTCGAGATAGGGAATATCTTTTTACTGTTACAGAGCGTGTATTTCTACCGAAAGGTTTAATTTTCTTAATGCGGGGCTATAATAAATCAACAGGTAATGTAACTTCGGGCGGGCAAGGTATTCAGCCCCGTTTGCTCGCATAACTGGTTCCAAAAGCCCTGGGCTGCCCAACATTACTCGGTTATCCCTGCAGACTACACAAGGGACACATAGTCAACATGTTGTTAACTCGCCCTACGAACAGCACATGGATTTTACGCGACTTTATGCGCGCAATTACCACAGAAATCTGTGATCCCAAGCGTGTAGTATTTAGCCTTGTAATTAACTCTTCGTGTCTCTTACTGAGGGCAACGAGGAGATAACGATTTCTTTATAGGCAGAAAGTAATTATTTTTAAGAACGAGAGAAGAGCAAAGAGTTGAACATTGATTTTAAAGGAAATGACTTTGAAGTTTTTTTCTTTGATTAAAGTAATTCGAAACATTTTTCTAGATTTAACTATCAGATATAATTTTGTGTGTGTCTTGTAGAAAATTATACAAAAAATATATATATATAATGGAGACGTTTTACGTAAAATAGGTCTTATATTCTAATACTTTTTCTCGAAATTTACTGCGTTCTTTTTCCTATCCGCAGAGAAGCCCGTTCCTCAAGAACAAACGCGCTCGCGCGCGCAATCTTTTTGCCCGAGCGCGATTATCCGGCCGCAAAAATTTGCGGTCTGCCTGCTTGATCGCGCGGATTAGCGGTCGTTTCTTTGGCCCATTAATTCCTGCTGGCGAGCTAGCTCGCGTTAGGCGCTTTTTCTACGATGCACGACGCGACTTGCGCTTTCCGCGTATCGGTCGTTACTTTGTCGTAGTCGTCGACGACGACTACGACGACGACGATGATGGCAAGACGAGGTGCGCTAACGAGGTGGAAAATTCAATGCTCGACGTGCCATCGGCCGAAATCGCCGCGACTTCCTGTCCGCGCGAGGCGAATCGAATAATTGGCGGTAATTTCAAGACGAGGAACGCGTGGCGGACCCTGCATGTGGCACGTGGACGCGAGCTTGCGGTTGCGGCCGACGCGCGAGATAATTCGCGGACCGTTCTCCGCTTGCTTACCCCGACCTTGGCCGCGATAATAAGGGACTCCTTGGTATCCTTGACCCTCACACACGGAATTAGCGATGATGAGCAGCTTATTGACCTTCTCGCGCAACTTAATTGAATTTATACGTGTCCGTTTCGCCTTCCCTTCTTTCTTTCTTTACAGGTTTTTGAAAAGATAAGTTTTTAAACTTATATCCTTCTCTTGAAAAGTATTATAAGGAATACGAGTTGCTTTTCTAACTTATTGTTTTATTATAGGAATCAATATCCCCCTAATTTTAGGTACCTTTTTCGTTCTCCTTATTACAGTCTTCTGAAAAAAATTTGTAAAAGTCTTTGTAATAGTCGTTGTAGAAAAGAAAGAATTTTTTTCCGAACGTGACGTCCAGAACGTTAGTACTCGCAAGCCAATTTTCTAATTCGGTCACTTTAGCCGAGCCACGGCGATCGTTGACACCGGCCGCTCCAAGAGAAATCGATCTCTCGCATTATGCGATTTCATTCATCGACAAACTCGCCGACGCGGCGAAGCTCGGGAGCTGCCTTAATTTAAAGTTTTATTTACCATTTAAACTTTCTAATAAGACGCCTTACCGACGCGACGGCACCAATCGCCTATGAGAACGCGACATCGGGCTCCGGATTTTCCCATACCCCTCCCAAACCACCGTCGTGATCCGTGCCAACCCTCGTCTCGCGCGAATGTACGTTCTGATCAGATTTATAACTGCAGAAGTTGGACGTCCGTATTTTACGGGCTCTTGCCTGCCTCTTTACGAGCCGATACGTAAGCACATCTTTGCTTATACACTTGATCTTCGTTCGACAGTCGGTTGATTTTTGAAATTTAATCGCGATGTCGGATAAATGAAAATTCAACTTGATTTTAATTAATAGATCACAGTATCTCATTAAAATTTTAATATTCTTTTTGTCAAATTGTCGAAGCTTTCCGGTAATTTCAGTAAACCGAGAAAGATAAATATTAAAAGAGAGAAAGAGAGCCAAAAAGATACAGAAAGAGAAAATGAGAGAGGAAAAGAAGTAAAATTAATTTTATTTTTAGAACAAAATTAATAATATTTGCTTAATTATGATCTAATTAGACGTAAACAATGTTAGGAACTATCTTATTTACGAATCGTTAAATAATAAGGATTTTCTTCCGTTTCCTTATCATGTCATACCTCTACAAAATATTTTTAGAGGATTACTTTCCGTGAATACAATAAATATTTATTCTATTTTACTGCCAGCTATCTCTTATCTGTTTTCGGTTTCCGGAAAAATGCCCCAGCGTATTAAGAGTTCCCAGATTACAAGCGATTGAAGATGAACGGCGGTCTTTCGGCAAATCAAACGTTTCAGGAATAGAAATAACGAATCAAACTTTATTCTTCATTTAGCTTCACGTGAACTTTACTTTAACGGAATTTCAATTTCAGCTTTAATTGTCAAAATATTTACTATTTGAAATTGGAAACTGAAACTATAATAAATAACGAGCTGCTTTGATGTTTCTCGAAAGAATTTTTATTTCAGATCCAGATAAGAAAGCTCTTGTATTATCCAATATTTTATATAGAACTAACGAATTGCATTCATAGAACGTGTATACACAAACTGACTCAGTCGTTAGAGCATCAACAGAACTAAACGTGACTCGATTGTGTAATCGAACATATAGTGAAGCGATGCAAAAGGTATTTTATAAAAGGAAGTTCTTGGGGGGAAAATACATGATTGAGTTTCAATAGCATTTTGTTGCTCTGGAAAGAGAGAGACGACATCAAGCGTGCGCGATGTACCAGCTATGGCATCAGCAATGATATCACTGCCAATTCACGCACCGGTGATGTAAGTTTTCATTCTTATGTCACCGTCATATGCGCGCAACAGTGTCCTTTTAAGCGTAAATTGCTGCACAATTGCTGGACAAATGCATTACTAAGTCTTTCGGATTATATCGATGCATCGCAAAATCAGATTATTATTTTATCTATAATATTATCGAATATTAGATAATTCACCGAATAAAATAGTGTCCTAGGGTGAGTATCTAAATAATAAATATCTGAAAGTGATACCGTCTTCTATAGCTCATTTCTGTCGAGATTTTACTTTAATCTGGATAATATCAATATCCGTTATATAACCCAGATGCATTGCCTCAAGGATTTGTAAATTGAACGCGAGAAAGATCGTTGTACTGATCTCGCAATCGGTTCGCGTTAAAGTAGTCGGCATGTTAATTACGGATTCCTGATCGGGGAAGCTTTATCTCAGCCCAGATGGAAGGTGATTTAATTAATGCGACTCTTTGTGCGATCCGATCGAGAAATCCGCGTTACGGGCGATTTACGGGCGCGTCGAGGCTCATTTCATCCGCGGAATTCGGCCGAATCCGTTGCGTTGTAGCGCGTTATTCGCAGCTGTTACTCATCGCCGAATGGCGCATTTGCCACGTGCCGTTTGGCAATCTTAACATTAATATCAAAAAAGCGATTATATTTTTAATTTGAAAATATCAACATGCAATCAGAGAACGAATACGTATATTACATATAATTCAATAAATGCTCTATAATTCTTTATTTTAATTTTGGCTAATACTTTTTATTCTTTATTTATTTATTTATATTTAATTATATTTATTTTGTTTTATTTTTTTAAAGAGAGAGAAAGAGAAAAAGGAATGGAGGGGAGAACGGGATGTATATTATACATATATATAAGCTTCTCAAAATCGTACAATCCCTGAGCAAGCAGCTTTTTCTTTAAAGTTGCATGGAAAATATGGTAATGCCAAATGCAAATCCAGCTCAGTTTTCATCCGTCCCCACGTCTGTCTCGCAACGTGTCCCATGCTCTCTTTCATGCCCTTTCGATCTAACGCCGAAAACGGATCGCGTCCCAGCGGTGGAATTCGAGCCGAAGTCGCGGGCTTTATATCGGCTCATCTGCACGTTACGCGCGCCAGGGCCGCGGCGGAGGCATTAGGGGATCATTTATCTTACTTACGCGATAGGCGATGAGCCTGACCCATTACGCGGTCACCGGGGACCGAAATTTCTCCTCTCTAGCGCGATGCACCGCCGCCGCCACCGCAGCCGCGCAGACTCCTTCCGGCTCCGAAATGGGTCTCGTCGGTTAGCGCGGAATCAATATTCATTAGGCGCAAGGAGAGCTACGCGCACGAGTTCTTGTACGTATAGGTAATATTTAGGAACGCTGATTGACTGATCGCGCGCCGCCGAAACTACTTAATCACGGATGTCCTGTACGGAATACCACCTGCCGTTGAGCCCGTGATCGAAATGATTTAGGGGCCTGCTTCAATCGCCTGATTTCGCCCGAGATCAATTACCCTTTCTAAACATCGCAACAGAAATAGTTATATAGAGAATAATCAATAACGTTAAATAAAATAGTTGATATTAGACAAATATAAACCAATTCCTAAAATGTAGCCGCGTTTCATTCTCGTTTTATTTAACGTGCTGTTTTTCAAGATTTTATGAACATAGTTTGGAATACGTGTATCCCCAGTAGAAGTGAAAGGATTAACGTACGGAATTTTTTATCCCCCAGGAAAAAATTTATCAAACTTTTTTTATCTCGTTTTCGTACTTTTTATCGTATAAGAGTATAAAATATTTCAGGGGGTATGAAAAAAATCTACGAAAATGCAGCAAAAATGACACGGGCCTACGCGGTGCATAACTCAGTTTGCAGACTTGTTAAGTCATATAACCGTCCGATTAAAGTATTAACCGTCCGATTAAAAGTACATTTTTACTTTTTAATTCGAAATATTAGTTAAAAATAAATCGCAAGAGAGAAGTTGAGATATAAATCAGTTTTACTCTGAATGATATAAATAAAATATAAAATCGACGACATGTGACGCTGTAGTTTGTACGAGATGCATATTCCCTTTCGGGACGAAAATCGATCTCGGGTGATCCGGGAATATCGTTTCACGATGCGCCAGTTACATCGATTGTGAAAATAATGTAATTATAATGAACGTTTAAATGAGGCTATCGCGCGTGGGTTCTTTGTGACGCGGGAGCGCTAATTAACGTCAGAACTAATTCATTCATTTTCTTTATAAATGCCAATGAACGTTGCGCGCGGAAGACGAAAGAGACGGGAGAGGAAGGGACAGAAGAACAGCGACAACGGCTCTTTATTATCTTTGTGGTATTCTCATCGAAGACTATAATTTCCCCGGGCCGGAACGCTTTCTTCGGGAAGAAACGTCGCTGCTGCGAATGTCGACCGATCGATACTCATTAAAGGCGAATCCCGATAAGCCCGTTCATTCGTTATATTTAACGGAGCCACTTGACCGTTTCTGTCGCCACCCGCACGTACTTTCGGAAGTATTCGCACATTATTGGCAACAACGTCGCTAATTAGAATTGCTTTGGCGAGTTTGACGATGGCGATTGCAATTAAGTGAAAGTTTGCCGGTGACAGATTAACTTTTCTTTTTTTATCGAGAAATATTCTCAGTTGTATTCCTCTCCACACTGTTGATGGAAATTAATACATTTGTACAGGGAGAACGGGGGAGGAAAGAAAAACTTATTAATATTTTTTAATGCAGCCGTAAAATCCAAGTTATGATGTAAGCTAAAAATCCCTCACACGCACACAACTTTCTTGTGCACATTTCAGATATACCTAATATATACCTGATATATATCTGATATACCTAAATATATCTCGTACAAACTACTGTGTCACGTGCACATGTGCACTTGAGACAGTTTGTATTTAATTGCCCGTCACGATAATCACAGTTAGACGACGGTATAACTGATCGTATTGGCTGTCATGTAAACGGAATGCAATAGTCCTATCGCGTAATCGATATGATATGTGGTATCCCGATGCTTGTTTAATGATAAGTTACCGTTACATAAACCGGCGGATGCCTTCCAATATTCTCGCGTGCGCCTATAATTTACTGTACAATTACAATGTGAAATTTTATCTCAAATCGACTTAATCCGATCTATTAATTTTCTCAAAATCTGTCCATCACGTATCGCACTTTAATATTGCACTCGACCGGACTATAAAATTGCGCCGGCCCATATTTCTTCGCGTTTATAGTTTCTATAGAAAAATCGTAGCTTTATCTACGCCATAAATATTATTTTAAATAAATGACAGAAGGTGCGAGTGATGGATTTAAGAGCCTAAAGCCTACACTCTATCTGTACATTTTATATTTCATAAATCCTATCGAGATGACAAACGCCGATTATTGGTTGCTCCTTATTTCTTCGACAGTGCGGTGCGATTGAAATTTATTTATCGTTTCTCGACGCGGGCGCGGGTAAGGGAGTGCGTTTTCCCCCGTATAAATCTTCGAACCTTCGGACTCTGTCGAACGAGACGCCGATGTGTATCGGGGTTTAGCGTCCGACATCGGCGAGAACAAGGGTGTGCACACCGGAGAGAGAAATGCCGAAATAAGAGACACCCGCTCGAACCGCTGTGTAAACGTCGAGTGGAATTCGTGCCATCTGGCTCGTATAAGTTATAACGCGAGATTTGTCGGCGTTGCCGTAAATGCCATGCACCCGCGAGGTGTACACCGCCGAAGAAAGCCGCGTTGCCGTTCGATAAATTAAAGTTACATCTAGGAAGATTAAGACATCCCCTTACTTATAACGCAATGCAAAACTGCGTGAAACTTTGAACGCCTATTGATTGATATATTGAATTGCTTGTCACTTCGCTTGCATTTCTTATTGGTACATTATTGTGTACGTTTTGTACGTTGTTAAAACGTACGAAATTTATTAGCGAGAATTATCAATGGATGTTTGAGAGGGATGATCTAAATATAAATATGCGCGAGTACCAAAGGAGAAAGAGAGACAAAAAATATCTTAATTAAAAAAAAATCTTTGCGATTTATAATTTGTCTTGTATCTATAATTTCATTACATTTTTTTAGGTATTTTCTTTTATGTTATTTCGGTTCTTTAATAGAAATAATATTTTAGCCTCGGGATATTAGTTTCTCTATTACAATAATAATATTGATTTATTAACAATAATAATATTGCTTATACAATAATAATATTGATTTATTAACATTCTTGTGTAAAACAAAGTTTTTTGTTCGTCTCTTCTTGCTCATTTCATTTTGGAACATTTCAATATTAAGTATTTTACATATATTTTTGCGATACTTTTCTAGGTCATTCGTACGATATCATATACAGTTAGGGAATGAACAATAAAAGTATATAAATTTTTAGATATTACACAGCTAGATACAACGTTATCGGCTTGGTATACGAACAAGCCAATTATCGGTAAAAAATCTATTTTAACCGCAACGTCCGAATTCCATTTGCGATTGAATATTTTTCCGCTGTGTGAATCCGCGGTTATTATATTGGTGGTATTCGGTACCAGGATCTAAAAGCTCTAAAAAGCTCATATCATATTTCCCGTGGCGCGCGCAGATCGTATCGCGTGATACGCGCGCGAACGATCTCGCGTGAACTTCCGCCCGTAATAAAGGATCTCCGAATTTTCGCGTGTAAGGATCGTCGGCGCTCTCCTGGCGGGCTTTAATTTCTCTCCCGCCGCCCATTTTTCCCACCCTGTGCTACCCTTTCTCGACGTGCACGAATCTATTTCCTGTTCAGTCGCGTGCAGGAAATCGAATATGCATCGCGATCGGTACGAACACTCGGCGTCTCGTCGCGATCTCTTTGTTAGATAATGTCCCAATTGTCCCATCTCTCTCTCCGCGTTCTTTTCTCCTTTCCTCACCCCATTCATTCGATTCTTGACGAAGTGGTCTGATAGGGCCAATCGCGCTCTTATCACACCCTTAACCCTCGCAGTGAGATTACCCGGCATTCTGATTGCGGGCCTTTCTGCTCGTCAGCTTTCTTGTTTTTTCACGAGAAGAACTTTCTACTTTCATTCTCCCTACTTTTCTTTTTTCGATGAGAGTGGAAAAATTGTTAGGGAGGCACAAAAAACCTATTCGATGCGTACAAGTTCTAATATATACATTTCCTTCTATTCATTATATTGCTAATTAAAAGACTAAGATTGTAAAGTGTGAATAAAATATTAATAACTGTAAGAGAAATAATGACAAATAGAATAAAAAATCAAAATACAAAATATAAAATTATTATAGCAAGTATAATCAGACTTATTCCTTTAGATATTTAATTATGAATCTTTTTTAGAATAAAGTTAACGTAGAAAATGTGAAAAGAACCGGTCATATAAAACTTAATTTATAAAAAGCCGAAATGGTTTTTTGCTTTTCTGCTAAAATTACTTTTCATGTTTTATCGTACAATTATAATAATTTTATAATAATTATCTATAATAATTATCTGTAATTCTCATATTCGGCCTCGTTGAAGCTGTACCCGCATCAAAGGGTGATCGCGAGCTATTGATACTCGCAAAGGAGGAAGCGCAGAGCAATGGCAGAGAGAGAGAGAGAGAGAGAGAGAGAGAGAGAGAGAGAGAGAGAGAGAGAGGAGAGAAGGGTGTGCAGGAGTGAGGGCTTAAACAGCGGAACTTCAATTAGACGTTGTTGTCGGTGCTATAATCGGATTCGTCTGCCGCCGATTTGGCCATGACGACTACGATCTAGGCCTCGCGGAAAGCCCAGCGTGAGTTTCCGCTCGGCGATCAAAGCCACCCGCGAACGAATCCTCTCTCCGCATTTCGTACGGTTAACTAAACATCTTCGGACACGCATCGGGGCGCGTAACGAGCCGCGGTGTTCGCTCGCGGTCGTTTCTCGCCGAATACTGATGGCGATCGCTCGTTGGTGCCGGGCAAGCGGAAATAATCGGCCGTAAAGGTCTCTTTGCATGCGATTCAACCGCGGAGTCCCGAAATTCCAGAAATCTGAATCTTGTCATGCGGACCGTGTTCCCCCTTACCTTTCGCGACCGTTGAACATGCCGCCGGTCGTTGTTTCCAGACCGCGCAAAACTGCGAGGTTCTCAGATCCTAAACAAATCCTTTTTCCACATGTACGAAATACCAGGTTTTCCAACGTACATATTTCGCGGACACATGTGCGTTGCGCCGCCAGATTTCCTCCGACTTATTTTTTTTTTTTTCACCAAATCCCTCGCGCGTTCTCGACGTTCCCTTTTTACTAAAAAGACAAAAGAAATCTCGGCTTAGAAGGATTGGCCGAGAGTGGAAGGAGAATTGAATTAATTACAAGATTAATTGTATTAATGTTTCTCTCGTAAAGATGAAAATCCATTTGACGTTTCACGTCGTCTCTCTTGTTATATCTTGTTAGTTTGTTAATATATGTACGTAAATAATTATATATTATAATTTTACAACTTTCGTGCGTAGAGAGAAGTTAGGCGAGGATTGTTGATTATCGTTCTCTCTCTGCAACTTTTTCTCTTTCCGTGAAATTTCTCCGGGATAAGAGAAGCCATGCGCGAATTTTCTCGAGTTCACAATTTCTTAGCCGGTGTTAGGGGATGAAAGGACGTGTCGGAGGATGAAAAGTTTGGGAATGCTTGATGCGGCGTGCGACAGACACGCGCGCGTGAAGTGTCGCGTAAAAACGTGTGTGCACGCGAGGAAATATTTTTCCGGCGATCTCGCCGCGCGTCGCGTCGCGTCGCGCTGGAGATTTCTGACCCGGTTCTGAATAGTTTGTTCCTACTTTTGATATGCAAATCGGCGTCGTTGTTCACGAACGTCGCCGTACTGCTTTGCCGCTGAATTTTAAGCTCGCCCAACCCGATGTCACGCAGCCTCCGGCGGGCTATACCTTCTTACAGGAAGTTCAGCGTCCTGCCGCGGTCCATTTAGAAAAGAAGCAGCGAGCTTACGTGATTCTCACCTCGTCTTCTATGTAGATCTACGTAGTTTGCATTACGCGGTATACTGCTGATTTAATCTGACGCGCTATATGACTAGGTGCGGTTTAATCCTCTCATCATCAGAGTTCTTTCGAGTTAAGCTAATGCATTTTGTTTAATTATTCGTAAATAAGATTCTTTTTTCATCTTCGCTAAGTTTTAAATGGCTTGGTTAATCAAATAAAATACGTTGCTTAATTTTCAAAAGTGACTATAAAAACGAAAGATATTTGAGTTTGACTGATAGCGATTTCAGATTATCCAACACGGAATGAATGGTTTTGCTAAAGTATTTAAAAATTTAGCTATCTACAGATCTGAAAATAATTTTATTAAACCGTCAAAATAATTAGAACATTCAAGCTGATTGTTAGAATGTCAAAACTTTTTGCAGCATTGCACATCGTGCTTGAACGTTTATTAATTATTTAATAACGATCTAATAAAATTATTTTTGGTCTGTATGATCTAGTTTATTTAGATATTTCAGCAAAAGCGCTCTTTCCATGAAGAAAAATCACAAATTGTAAAATAAACTACAAAAATTATACCGAGATCACTTTGCATTATTTCCATGCGTAATAAAAATATTTCCTATCTTCTATAAAATAAATTTACCCATTCTATACCTTTTCTCGGAAAAGTTCTTCTCTCTTTTCGATGCCTGCATTCTTTTAGGTCTTGTTTGAAAAAAAGTGACACATAAAAATATCTCCTTAGAGATCGCAGAGCTAGCTATCTGCTGAAATTATCTATAATCCACGTCGGTGGGTATTCTGCCGTCTCTACAGGAAGGAGAAAAAGGAACGAGATTGTCCGTGGTGTCAACAGCCAATCTCTCTGCGGGGATCCCGAAGTTGGTGTCAGTGGTAACGGAACGAGTCAGGTCAGACAAGACAGGTCCCGCTCTAACGAAGCGAATTTCTGTCTTTTATCGAGGATTTTGCTCAGTTCATTTGATTCGTTTGATTTCGTCGGCTGGCGCCCGCTCGAGCCGAAAGTGGAGCGTACGTGTAAACGACGAGGGAGATCAGTTGGGGGATGTTTGAAGCGCCCAGCGTCCTTCAAACGTGTCGCTCAAAGAGATCCCCGTTCGCCGCGTTGATATGCGGTATCGTGCGCTCGCACTTTTCCGTATAGTTTCTGCAAGGCAAACAACGGAGGACGGTAGTCAAAAGGAACGCCGAAAAACGTTACTTTATTTCCAGGCAGTCACGATTAATTCCACGCTAATAGAGCCGAATTCGTGCGACTCGCTGTTGATGAATGACGAGAACGGGATTATAAAGTCCCTTTTGCATCGAACAATTCCCTCTTTCGAGGCAAACGAAGCGAGTGACGTAGATCCCCGTACATTTTTGTCAATGTTTGTACGTGCCCTTTATTATTGTAATGATAAAAATATAATTCTGTTAGTAAGAAGGTAAATTAAATATGTGGGAGTGTTATAAGTTTCGCGATGTAATGGAGTCGTGCTGGTGTGCCACGCGCGATTCTACCAAAGTCTACTCATTTCAGTTTGTAATTCAAATTTATTTGCAATTAGATTATTCATATCTGCGAACGTACATCCAGTTGCTTTACGAGGTACTTCTAAACTTTATAAATAAACATAAAGCGTGAATTAAAAATGGTGACAGTGATACAGTTCAGTAATTTATATTCTAAACAGTTATATTTTGTATTTAATTTCTTCATCGCGTTTGTACTTGACAGCTTTAAACGACGAAGGACTCATATAAAATTTACTCTTACTCTTAACTATTCAAGCGATGAGAAATATCGGAAAATGAGAGAGACAGAGAACTAAGAATCTGTAAGTATGCTTTAAAATCGAGATTTCAGAGAATTAGGAACTCATTATCGGTTGACTAACGCTTCGATCGATTAGATGAGTGTGGTGAATCAATGTTGACGTGCGCATGCACCATGGGGTAGCGTAGCCACGATACGCTGTAGGGGAAAATGAATTATTCTAAGGACAAACTTCTGCAGGTATTATGTGATAAATATAGAAATTATCTGTGCGGAGCGCCCGACTGAGTGTCATCGTCAGACCGCGCTGCATATCTAGGTTGAGAACGTTACTAGTTGCCGTTACAGCAGTTAGTTTAATCCCCTAATCTGCGCGCATTAATTATGATGCGTACACACGGCTGCGACATGTAAGAGCAATTTCGCATTCTAGCGAATGCGCGTTAATACTCTCGTTTTACGTACTTTCGTGTAATGTTTGAACATGTAACAGCTTTCCATAGGGTGCAGTCCATTTGGTGTTATAAATATTTCGAAGCATCGAACATTGACTAGTCAGAATTGTTACGAAATTGATTAATTATAAAATGCTTCGGAACATTTGTCAAATGGATCGCACTTTTAATCTGCACAGTTGAAGTTTTCTGAAACTATCTTTCTTTGTTAAAGAGAACATTATACTGCGTTACTTTTTATAGAATTGCACAAATTGGACGAAATACGTCCGATTATTGACGAATCTAATTTTGATTCTTCGTATGATCTTGAAATTCTTTTTCTCTTTTTTTGTCCTGTACAAAGTTATGCAAGTATTTTTAAATGTATTTTATCAAATTTTTAAATTTATTACTAGTTGTTTTATTTAGGAAATTACAGAAATCTATAATTGATTCTAAAAATGATTAAAATAAATATTTTTAGTAATAAAAAATATACTACAAATAATAAATTAAATAACAGCGCATTTTTACAATAAGTTTTATTATTGTATTAATTAATTTGAGGCATCAAAAAAATTATTGGTTTTTAACCTTTACTCGATTTTCCATAGTGAGTTTTTCCAAGAAAAATAATAATAATGATAATTATAAATTTATATGATATATAAGTAATAGGCTGAAGTATAAGTAAGAATATAATATGAAACAGTAGAAATAAAAATGTAACCAACAACTATTTCGGAACAAGAATTATGTGAACGTAAATATAAGCAATATATAGAGTTTTATTACTAGATTGTTTAAGGGGTATTTTTATATGTAATGTTTTTTTTTTAATTAAAATTTATAATGCAAATTGAATTTATATAACGTTTGTTTTGACAAAAATGTCGAATATTCTCGGTCATTTTATACTTTCACAGTGCCAGATTTGTTTGCATTGTTTCAAAAAGTCACGCTCGCTCGTAATCAAAGTTCCGCACATAGTTAGCAGTTGGTTCTTTAGCGAGAGACTGAAAACATCAACGGTATATTAACTATACTACTGTATATATATATTTACGCAGTTAGAGGAAAGTCAAACGTATGTGGTTGAGTGATTCTAATTAAGACCAAAGGCACAGCGCAAAACTCAATTTAATTAGGGGACAAAGTAGTAAAACATACATTCTGAATCAGACAAAGAAAACAAAAAGAAATATGGAACATTTTAAGAAGTCAAGTGCGTAAAGTAATGTGATATTAATTTATAATTGTAAAATTTGACACTCACATCGTTTAAATAATAATAGTGCCATAAAATTATATGGGCTGTTAAAATACAGCTACGTGCACATTTGTAATGAATATAAAAAAGCAAACTATATAAAGGAGAGTGCTTCAATATCGATAGAATACTTTTCACCTAATAATGAATGATTGAAAGCAACTGAAGTTAGTAAGCTAATTCAATAGTGGGAACAAATAATAGAATCTCTCGATTATTTTTTCACCGAAGAATGGTACATCGGCTCGTATTGAAGCTTGGGCAGTTTGAATTATAACGGATATATTTCTCTTTTCTTTCAACAGAAGCTACGCGCTTTTCATCCAAACCGCGCATATAGCGCTTCTAATTTCCCTTCCCTTTGCATCTGTGTTCCATTTACGCTTTCGTGAATGCAACGGCGGTCGCGCGTCGCCCGGGATTCGGGCGGTGCGTAGCGCGAGCGACGCGACGCGACGTCTCTTAAAAAATTCATCGCATATATCATCAGAGGATTGTCGTGGCTTTGCACAAGACGTAGGTGAATGCGCATAAATATTCATCGGATTCTACCGGTCTGATTGCCGCGCAGCGCTGTCGATGCCTGCGTGCCGATTCTACGCGCTGCACCTGGTCTCACGGTACCGTTCAACGGAGGAACTTCAGACTTACGGATTGAGTTTGGAGCCATTACAGAAGTTTTGTTTCTAACGACGTTAGAAGTACTTTATTTTCGATATCTAGATGCAGATAATATAATCGGTACAGATATTACGGAAATAAATTTCAAATTTACGGAGAGAGCGATCTTCCGTTAAAATTGAAATGCAAGCTCCCGGTTTAATAGGTTCCCACTTTCTATCGGTATTAAAGCGTTAATAAAGCTGCCGAATTATTTTCATTCATAGAATTATAAAATAAAATTCACTTACCTTATTTTCGGAATAAACGACTCGACTAATGGGGTGAAATGGTGCCCGTCGCGCGGCGTCGTTTCGGAGATATTGAGCAGCTAAAGGAAATTAATCGGGCGCCATCGTTATTTTGCGAGGATGGTCTGCAAGTGAGAGACTTCATGAGCCGAAGCCGGGGATTCTTAAATATCCCCGACGGGAAAAGTTCGGGAGCGCATCGGGGTCGTGGCTATCGATCTTCGCGGGCCATCTTCTCGCAGCCGTTGCCATTACCTCCGAATTACGAACCATCCCCGAGATAGACAAAGACTTACGTCGTCCATTCCAGTTTAAATTCCCGTACCACTATTATACATATATATCGCACAATTCTGATAGTAACAAACAAAATAATAAAGGAATAAAATCAATCTCCTATTTATGTGGAAATAATTCTCTTCCTTTCCACTCTATCAAGATAGGATGTTCCCTTTGACGTGCCCGATCAGCGAGGTAATTGCTGTCCGGACAGGCGATGAGGCGGCGCGAGAATGAATCGAAGAACGTTGTGTGGGTAATTTATTTACAAGAGTAAAACATTATGTACAAGAATGCGCGCTTTCTCGCAAGAGAACCGTGTGAAAACAAGACAGTGAGAAGGGTGTGAGCGGGTGTGGGAAACACAGTTGTTATTTTTTTTTATCTTTCATTTCGGGCTAGTCGTGGGTGTAAATCATACGAGCCGTAAAGTCGCGTGGTTTACATACATTTCACTACTATTACCTGTACGTGTGTGTATGTGTGTGTACATGTGTCTTCTGTGTTTTTCTTTAAGTTTTCATTTAACACTTATGCCATAAGTAGAAAGTACCTCGCCGCCGGTGAGGGGAGTGGAGGGGTCGGTCCACCCGTTTTATTACATCGCTCTTCGGTTAAACTTGCTCGTTACACATTTATTTTACACTTAACACTTTCCTCACACTATGGTCGGGGAAAGGACGTGGGATGTAGTCCTGTTTTATTTGCTCGCTATCCCTCTTCTTTCTAGCGACACACTCGCGTTCAATTACGTCTCTCTGCGTCAACACTCACTGCGCGTTAATTCTTACATTTGCATCGCGTTAGACGTTACAGGGTAATTATCCTAAAAATTTCAGCGGCGAGAACCGTGACTTCAACCCTTCTCGCGCGAAGCGCTCTTAATTAGAAACCGTAAGAACTCTGGGGATCACCTGTCGCCGCTGAAATTTCTTTAATAATATTGACGTCTTCGCGCCTCATTCGTAGATATGATAAGAATTCTCGACTGGCTCTGTCATGTTGTACGAATCATTGCTCAACGCGTGCCGTATTATTTCAACAATAAACCGTACCGATGCTAAATTACGAAGCATAAACTAATTTCTGAGCTAAATCAAATAAATTTCTGGCTAATCAAATACTGGCGAACAGGAAATTTTTAACATTATTTTACTTCGCTTACCTATGGATATAGAGTGCAAAAGAAGCTTATCATGCGAAAATAACTATGTTGGTTTTGCTTTCCTTTAGGATTATTACGATTGTTATAAATAAATTGGAATTAAATCTAGCAATATTGTATTGCGATTGATATCATTTTGTTATCTTGATGGACGTGTTAACGTGTTATATAGATCGTAAAAAAAAACAATTAAAAATATTAAATATAAAAAGTTTAAAAAATATGATATCGTTAAACTGTATTAGTTACCGAAACGCGTCAATTAAATATATGTCGTCAATTAAAAAAAAAACAAAAATGAGACCTGCTTGTTATTTAAGAGAACGGTTATTAAATACCATTGTTGTAATTATTAATTTTGGACGCAAGTAGATGATGAAAACATTTGTGCTACATGCCAATTATCGGAAAACGTTTTTTTTTTTTTTTCTTTCGAGCTGGAGATACTTCGGTTCGCCGGTTAGCATTACGCAGCTATTTAACATTTTTAACACGTATACAGCTCAACTGTAAATACTGTTACAACAAATGTATGAAAAGTCCATTCTTTCTGGATTCATTCATTTCGCGGCTGGGAAAAGTCGACTCAGAAATTCGTCGTGGAATTCATGCTTCTAAGACACCGTGTAATACGACTGCCTCACACTCCGCTTTAACCCTTAGGCACAAAGCTTCCCTTTTATTACGTAAGAAGAGAGCTGTCTCTTAGAGATTATCTTTGTATTTCTCACCCCAGCGGCCAAACCCACAGTTAAGTTTAAGATAAACGGGTTGAGGATTTTCGCGTTAGATTAAGAGGAGCGAGATAACCGCTCAACGAGAGTATTTAAAGTGCGGCACGCAATTAAAGTGACATAACGATGCTCATGCTCTTTTAGATAAAAATTTTCTGTTCGAGATAAATAATTGAAATATAGCTGAAAAAAATTATGATTTACAAGGGATGCATGTTTTCATCATTTCGTACGCAATTTCGACGATTTCAAAAAATTAATCCTGATAGAATAAAATGATAAACACAATGGAAAACAATAACGTCAATAACGATGAATGATATAGTATCGCAGCGATTATCGTGAAATATTATTCTTCAAAAATCAATTAATCCAAAAAATATAAAAATCGCGAAAAAGTTGAAATTAATAAAAAGTCCTCGTAAACGATTTCATTGACTATAAATTTCATTTTAGCTGCATCACTATAATCATTATGTAAATATGCAAATTATTTGATTTTTACCTATTGATTTTTCGGCCGCTACGATGAAACTAATTGAGATTTAATTCAGGACGGTCTGTGCGGAAGGGTTAACGTTTAGGATGTGTGGACGATCATGTTGCGATACGTCCATCGATTTTACAAGTCCCGGGCGACCTTCGTGTGCACGCACATTATCTCAGCTGGCCCAGAAGGAAGGCGAGCATCACCAGGACCGTCTTGGAGTTGGGCGAGCCGGCTGCCGTGTTTCCGTGCTGCATCGCGGCTGGATGCTCACCTGAAACAGAAATAAGAGATAACAGCGCTCGTAGAGAATACTCCTCTTTTATTTTAAGATCTCAATGAAACACAGCGGAATGTAGATTGCACTGGAGATGCAGCGAACAAGGAGGGCACATAGAGACGTAGGAATTTAATTCTTCGCGGTTATAACAACAACCGCGAACAGAATGATTTATATCCTACGAAACAAATTACCATAAAAACAAGTCATCAATTACAAAAATTTAAACCGGAAAATATTATATAAATATAAAATTGCATAGCACATATTATTCGACTCAATCATATTTTTGTGAATATTTTATGGTTTTTTAATATTTTTTTTACATCGTTCGCCCGAGCTTTTGAAAAAGATATATTTTAGAGAGTTTTAAAATATTTTACACGAGTGCTTTTAGATTTTATTAAATTCTGCTGTTAGACCACGACCACGATACCATTTGTTCACGACAAATTTAAAAATGTTTATTTTTATCTACTGCAGAATATTGTAATTGTAAATTTCACAGCGCTATAGTGAATTATGCTATACGATTTTGATTTTTTAGCTTCATACATTTGCATACATACCTTCCTGAATTCAAAAATATATGAAACGTGTATATTTCGAGACTTTGTCGTGATATTAATTCACGACTTTGTGACAAACTAAAAATGTTTTTAGCTTTTATCTACGTGAAACGTTGAACAATTGTAAATTTTACAGTGCACCAGCAAATGGTGTCATAATGCGCCTCTAAGCCATTTGTATGGGTAGACATGGGATCTCCAGCCATAAATTGTTAAAGAACCCTCGCTGTGGAACGGGACGGATATTTCGAGGTGAAATAGTCTCAACTTTGACGTAATTCTATGTCGGCGTTGGGAGCCTCGGCGGATTTGCAGAATTGGGGTCAGTGTAATACAGCAACAGTACAGAGGGGAAATAGCAGCGTGTTTCTCGTGCGTCAGGGCATTCGCGCCCTCGATTGATTTCTTGGCGAATAGTACTCGAATTGGAACGAGCGTCGCGAGGGCGGTTTATGCCGCCTTTCCTCTTTATTTGGACCGACGAACGTGAGTACTTTTTATTATCCCTCCAGTAATGCCACTTTCGGGACAAAGGATTCAATCTTGAGTCTGGCATATTCCGGAAGAGTAATCAAATACACAGATGAAAGTAGAAAATTGAAAACATCGAGAAAATTGATTATAAATGTATTCAAAGTATCCACCTGTCGTCGACCAAGCGATTTATTAATTGTCACATAATTTTATATCTTTATTTTGCATTTTCTCATTTTCGCAATTTGAAGTTGGACTCGGGATTCGCTTAATCTAAATCTAATTGTTCGACAAATCGCGCGAGTGGTCTGCGGTCACTCGCAACGTAGCAGAAAAGTGCATGAGTGATGCATTGGTCGAAAAATCAAATCAAGCTGCATTATAGTCTTCTTTCATTCCCGTCACCCTACACCCACGCGATTACCGTCGATTAATATGCGTCGTGCGAATTCACGAGCTGTTACGTGCATTTTTGTAACAATCGTATCCGCAGTATACGTTTCTATTAACCGCGTTCATTTGTCTCTCGCCGCACGATCGGATTCGTTATTTGGTTTTATGCGAACGTTTCAAATGGTGATCGTATTTGCATGTGTCCCATCCATAGCGTGCGTGCTGTTGAAGATGGTTTGACATTGATAATCGAGCGATTATCTCGGGGACTAGTTTATCAAAACTTTATCAATATAATTTTTAATACTATTTTAAGCTGCAGCTGTTATTTAACAAAAATTCGCAGTAAAACACACGAATCGCATATAAAACTGATTTATAAAAGTATTTGATTTCTCGAGAAAGAAATTAAATAATTAATAATTAAGTAAATGATCATAGAAAATTATGGCGATTAATATTATTAAATAAATAATTAATAAATTATATTAACAAAACTGCACTGAGAAAAAATTGATTGAAAAACTAAAACATTTAGTCCAATATGTTCAACTAAATGTTGAGTTGGTTTATTAGTTAATTCTTGATTAAAAAACTTGAATGATTGACATAAATGAACTATATCTTTTTTGTGCAACTAAATAAGTATTGAATCAACTCAATGTTTAGTTGATCGTATGCAGACTAAATATTTTAGTTTTCCAGCAAATTTTTTCTCAATGTACGTAACATTTCATTTATTTATAAAAACGACATTTTCCGGTTCTCCTAACAGAATAATCTTTCATAATGACATTCTAAAAAGCTGCGAAACATCTTCAGGAGAAAAAAAAATGCTATAATGCGTTAAGAGGATTTCAGGCTTTGTTGACAATAAAAATAAAGTGCGAAATTTTCAGCTTGGTCTAATAATTTTCACATTTTCAGTCCTCCTTGTATCGGCCACCGAATGAGAATGCGTCGTGTCGTCGCGCAATTCATTGCGCGACGAGAGTGACGAGGGACTCGACGGAAACGTTCCGCGAGCGACATGGGACTGTGTAATTAACTGTGTAATTAATCGAGAATTGAAATTCAACGGAATTCGTCAGTGATTTTGCGCCGCGACGAAATCATGGAGAGATATTAATACATTCGCGCAACGCGCATATGGCAAAGGCGAAATCGGCCCGCGGATTTCACGGCGGTGGCAGCGGCGGCGGAGAATGGGACAAAGTATAATTAGCCGAATATGCGAGCTAAATGAATTTTGCATCGCCGTTTAGCGCGCGCTCGAAAGCGGAGAAAGCGAATCGTGATTACAGAGACAGATATATAGATGGATGTACAAGATTGTCGAATCCAATGAATAATTCAGCATAAATTCCGATAAAAGGGCTTGGCCAAACCGAACAAATTCTTGTTGGCCCAATGAATTTGTTGCACCGCAAAGGATCGTTCTGTCGCGAAAGTGGAAATTTTCCTGCTTAACGAGATATAACGTTTAAGGATGAGACCATTTAATAAAAAAATCTCTCTTGTATTAAATTTTCTTTTCGGCACGCGTTAGGCCCTTTGAGGAACAGATCACAGTTACGGTTCTCTCTCTCTCTCTCTCTCTCTCTCTCTTGATGGACGTTCGTACAATTACATCCCCGCAAATGCGACCCGACGCACTTGGCACCGAAGGACGGGCGACTTTGCGAAATTAATGTTCTTCTAACGGGCTGACGGGGCGCCGAGTCCCAGGCGAAAGAAATAAGTCGGCGGGTCGTACAAATCGCGGCCGCGGCGCGCATTCGCCTTACCTTCTTCCTGTTATGCATATCTGAATATTTATCTTTCCGGAGTAGCCGGCGCGCGCATTCATCGAGCATGGAGAAGAGATGAATTCATGCACTTCGCCCGAGATAATTGCACTTCGGCCGAGGTCCGCAGCTCATTTGCACTGCCGGAAGAAATGCGCTTTTTTTTCGACGATGAAAGACGGCACTTTATTCATTATTTGTATCAGTTTCCGCTCACCATCCGCCACTTCCGCCTATCGAAAGCATCGGTAGCAAGCTATCCGAGTCTTCTAAAATTGTCACGCTTTGAAAAAAGCGAGCAAGACAACACGATACGTAATAAAGTTAATGACAGTTAAATAAATAATCTTTTCCAATATTTTAAGTATAGAAGAAATATATTTCAATATTTTTTTTCTATATTCAAATGCCACTTTGCAGAAGTTTTACGTCCAAAGTATATTAAAGTTAGGTATGTGTGTCTATGTAAAATACAATAATAAAGAGTTAAAGTTTGCAACATGAAATTAAAAGATTTCTAATTGAAAGAAGTGGTGCAATCCTAGATTATATCCAAGATTGCGTAAGAATTCCTTCAAGACTCCCAAATAGATTAGATAAACAGATAAGTGTGCGTTCCCGGCACGAAGATCTGTTCATAAAGATTAGAATTGCCCGCGATACCGCGAATATGCTTCTAAAGGCGATCTTATTCCCGATGAGATTGCCAGACGGATTCACGAAGAGAATGGATTTTCTTTTTGTCGTGTCTTATAGTTTTCAAACGGCTTTTAAAAATTGAATTGCATAGTGCTTCTCTTTGTTCTTATAATAGAATCAAGAAAAGTATTTCCACATTGTTGATCAAACAGAATAAAAAATTCATACATTCTATATACGTTAATAATTTTATAACAAAGAAATGGTGTAAAATCTTTTGAAACGTTCTTCTAAATGCATTCTAATAAATTTATAATAATTAGACGCTTGCGTTAATAAAAGAATACAATTACAATATCTTATGGAAGTGATCGTGTTATAGAGATAATATATGGAAATTGAAACTATTTTATTTATACTTCAAATTATTTAATTGCAGAGCAAATATAAGTCTTTGAATACGATTCTTTTTAATATACAACGTTGAATAAAGCATTTGGTCGACAACGGTAGAAACTACTTCAACTCGCGCTTAATGCCGTATTCTGATTGTCCAAAGACGGTACATTACGCTTTGCATTCCGGAAACGACGTTGCAACTTAATGATGACAGTCAGCTTCCGTAAGATTCTTAATAATGACAATATTTCTCCTTGAAGTTGCTTTAAAATACTGGTATAGATATTATATATTTCTCTCTTTGCTATTATGGAAAAAAATGTTATATAAAATTATGCGCTCGTATTAATAGAGTTCAACAAATTGCTTCGTTATTTTTCCCAATAACGGTAACATATTAACGCTTTATGTAATGAAAAGAATTGTCTGCGCTACTAAATGTAAATTGTTAAAATATAATTAAACTTTAGGTAAATGTGCGCACACATAAAAAAGATTTAATAATTCTTATTTCAAAAATATTTTAAGAAATAGAACGTATATATCAGCTTTGTATTGTTGCACTTTTAATTATAAGCTATATAGTTATCTATATAGTGATCATTTGTAAAGATTTGTAAGACCGAGTTATAACAATAATAGATTTGTATATCTCTCTCTTTTTTTATAAATTATAATTTTGTGCTTGTATGTACAGAAAGCGAAAGAAAATTTCTAATCGACAAAGTTTTTGGATTGCAGTATTTGAAATTTTAATTTGTACTATCTTATTTATACGTTATATTCTCCCAATACGTTGTCGAGTTTTATCTAGATCTAGAGTTCTAGACTTAGATCTCCTTTGTATACGCGTTTAGAAGATTTAAAATTTCAAATTCTAAAAAAGAATTTATTATAAAATTCTAGGAATAACAATTACGAAAATTAGAATGATATTTTTTTCGAATTTCTGCTATTTCTTGCCAATAAGTATCTCACCGTTCGATTGCGGTGTAATTGAATGACATTTCGTGACCGACCATCAAATCGAGTGAACCGACCGGCGCGGCGCCTCTCTGAATCTCTGAAGCCGCCGATTTCTGATTCGTCGAGGGATCGTTGCAAATGGTGAGATAACCGCGGAAGGGTAATGCGGTGTCGAAATTGGTTGTACCGAGGCGATTTGGCCGCGCCACGGAAAATTACGGTGGTAACGGCACCCAGGCGGTTGCTGCTGAAACAACCGGAAAGATCCCCGACTGTCGAAACACCGCGAAATTTCCACTGTTCGGCCCCCGCCGCCGCCGCCGCCGCTCGAAAACCCCTGTAATCTTTCGCGCACGGAGCGCCGCGTAATTAACGCGCGCGGCTCGATCGACCGAAAAATTTCCGGGGTTGTGTCGGGTACTGGCATGATTGCGATTCAGGACGCGTAGGGAGCACCGCCATTGCGAGCATCGACCGTGCCCCCTTTTAGTTACATTATTCACACGTGTCTTTTTTATATCTCTCTTTCGTTTTAAAAAAACGACGGTATTGACGATAAGACGTGTCGGGCAAACAAGATTTCCTACAAGAATAGTCTAAGCTTTAATATGTATTATAAAAATTGCTCTGTTAGACCTATACATAGTTCTTTAATATGCATGAGTCTTCAATTTTTTATAAATGCATTACACTGAAAAAAAAAGACTGGTTGTAACTACCAAATGTATAGTGAAATAGTATCAATTAAATATTTGGTCAATGTAACCAAAAATATTTTACTTTTTTAAACATTTAGTAACTTATACCAGATTTGATAATACTTACTAAACATTTAGTAAAATAAAATTATTTTGGTAAAATATTTTGTAATATTTTGATTATATTGATAAAATATTTAATTGAAACTATTTCATTATACATTTGGTAGTTATAACCAGTCTTTTTTTTTCAGTGTATTTTCGATCCAGGTAACTCTAAAAAAATATATGTATAAAATTGTTGCTGCTTCATAAAGGTTCGTATTAATGTGTTCTCATTGAAAATTTAAGAAATATTTTCAAGACTTAACAAAATATGAATTACAAAAGGATTAAGATATCATAAAATACATGTATACAGATGCATATTGAAGTGAAAGACGTTGCGATTATTAGGTTTTAACAGAGCTTTGCAGCACGTTAAAGTGAACTTGGAAAGGCATAAATAAAATGGAATAAAAATCGAAAAAACTTCTTCGTGACCTTATTTCTTTTATCTCCTTAACGACACACTCTTTCTTTTTACTTTTCTAACGGAATTAGATTTTTAATTCTGAGAAGTACCGTAAGGGAAAACGGAATGCTTTGTCCGCGAGCAGGAACGGAAAACCGTGAGAAACTTTACGATTCCGGCAATTTCTTCTCGTCTGCGCGCTCCGAGAAAAACGTAAAGCCCCCCCCTCCCCTTCGCATTTTTTATACGCATTTCCGGAGGGAGAACGGCCTAATTCTTCACGGCACGCGTTATTACCTTGCTCGAAAGGTTACCGGGCGCGCTCGTAAAAGATGCATGATCGCGACTGTAGGAGCGAGAAGGAATAAGGGAGGAATAAACGCGACTTGCGGTAACAAAGGGTTTAAAGGAATCTCGAAGGAAATCATCCTGCGTTGTCGCGACAGTCGGATCCGTATTTGAATGTACGCCCTTACATTTTTCATGATTCGCCGGACGAAGATACCTTTGCGTCGACGAATAGGACATTGCCTCAAGAATGTTGAGAATTATGCGTGGAGAATATAATAGAACGTATATCTACCGGGGTATATCTATCCACCGGTAGAAGAATAGAGAAACTTTCCATCTATCCGTATTTTTGCCGTTGAAATTGTAATATTGACAGAGGTATTGACTAACGTAAGCAACAAATGATAACGGAATAGCACAGAAATATGTATAATACAGGCGCACGGTTAATCTCGCCCAGCGTGTTCTCACATAAATTTCGCTCGAGAAAGAAATTCGTTAGGAAAATGATACATTTTCGTGTAATCGCTAATAAATTGCAGTAAACTGGGGCGACGTGGGATAAGCGAGATGTTTAAGCAGAACTCTGAGATATCCCATTGCGAAAGTTACGACTGCATGGCCAAAACGGCAACTAGACACTTAAGCAACTCGGCGAAGGCGCCTGAAACTAAGTTACATGACTTACATCCGTCATAGGAGTTTGCGCTAACGTTGCGAGCACGCGGCAACGGCAGCAACTGACAGACAGTAGTGCAGTCCTTAAATGCATCAGTCCGCCAGCCGCTATGCTGAATCGCTCACCGGCGAGCCATTCCTTCGACGGCGACGCCTACTCGGACGGACAATTCGCAGCTAGACGCGATCAAACATTGTGCGACGATGCGCGAAATGCGTTTCGCATTTGATCGCGGAGTTACGCGCGACGCATTTCTCGCAAATATTGGTCGAACGTGCGCGTCGCATTCGCGCGTTTCTCCCGATGCCCGCGAGCAAACAGTCCGCGCTTTATGAAAATCAGTTAATTCGAAAAAATAAATAAACTCGATTGGGAGCGGAAAGGGAACGCTTGTTGTATGCGCGAGCCTCTTGCAACTCGATATGGTCTGGTTTAGTTCATAGAACGATTTTTTTCTCATAGTATTCGTTTCGCTCAAGGAAATATTTTTTCAGCTTCAAACATTAACAACAGTATTTTGAAAAAGTTATCAATTCGATCGAATACGAATCTCGATAGCAAACGATACCGAAAAATGTCTGAAAGATGAAACATCAACACTAGTTTATATTAATTTTAGTATAAAAAAAAGTAAAAACATTTTTTAACGTTTGAGGCGATACATTCGAATCTGCTGCCAGAAAAATTCCATCGAATTTTTAAAGTACAACGAGTTGATAGCACTATTTGATTGTTGTGACAATACAATGTATCATCGTTTACTTACAAAGATCGATAGATATAGAGCTATAATATTATGGCATAAAAATGTCGAAAAGATTATGTAAGACAAATCCAAACTATTTCTACTAGAGATGTATTGCTTTGTGAATAATGCATTTTTGGAAAAAAGAGCTGAAATCTAGTTACATTACTTTTTTTATGTAAAAAACGCATATTAAACGTTCAACACTTCTGATTTGTTTTCTAATTTTAATGAAATTACACTATATATTGGAAAAAAAGTCTTTTTCAAAAACAGGACCTGATGGAAATATTTCCATGGCAGAATCGGCCTCAGCGTAAAAAATTAACCTACACTGAAAAGAGTTTGTTAATAATAATCACATCAGATGATGATTAAACTGTTAAAAATTATAATTAAAAATGTCATGAAATTCAATGTATTTTTAAGTTACACAAGCACATTAAATTTAATATATTTATTACAGAAAAGTATGCGCATGAAATTTAGTACAATTTTGGTAACATTAAATTTTTTAAATGTACCTGCTCTTGAAATTTGTTTCCGTTACATTACATTAAATTTGACTGTATATTGTTAACAGTACTGAGTGTTGGTGAAACAATTTCAATTAAATGTTCGGTTAATATTACTACATATTTAGTAATATTTAGTAACCGTTTATAATCGTTTAGTGTCTGATTGATTACTAAACTGTTTAGTTACTGCTATTTGGTTAATATAATTACTAATATTACTCAATATTTGATTATATTAATCAAATCATTTAATTAAAATTATCTCACCAAAGCTTGATTATTATTACCAAACTTCGTTTTTCAGTGTAGTCTTTATACATTATTACACTAAAAAAAGACTGGTTATAACTACCAAATGTATAGTGAAATAGTATCAACTAAATATTTGATCAATGTAACCAAAAATAATTTTACTTTTCTAAATATTTAGTGACTTATATCAGATTTGATTATATCAGACTTATATTAGATAATACTTACTAAACATTTAGTAAAATAAAATTATTTTTGATTATATTGACAAAATATTTAGTTGATACTATTTCACTATACATTTGGTAGTTATAACCAGACTTTTTTTTCAGTGTATGCTTTTGCACAAAACCTTGAAAACTAATAGTGCAATTGGATAATATACTTTCCGCAGTGCTTTCCGTAATAATATCCGTTGCCAAGTAATCAGTGCAGTTATAATTGCGTTGGAAACAATGTTATTTGCCATAATCGACGTTCTCGGAGGGGAACTCCTGCAAATGTAATATTTCGCGTTGTCGTGTAATAAATCATTTCGCCGATTATATTTTGTTTCGCCGAATGTAACGCGAAGTGGAATTTTATTTCCCGTCGATGATCGATTTGCACGCCGCCCGGCGCGGTCGCGCGATTTATCGCTGACAATAATTACACCGCGGAATTACGGCGTATTACGCACGAGTTCAGTAAACGAAACGACGCGGGCGTCGAAAACGCATCGGGTTCATCTGCGGAAAACTCGTGCGCCACGGCGCGTGATAAGGGAAACATGAATTAAACGCGCGATACGACAATCGCGGCTTAAGCGGGGCTTGGCACAATTACTTTAGATAATTGTGTATCTCGGGCGGCGCAACGAGTCGTTTAGATATCGCTGGATCGTCGCTGGACGAAGAGAAGAATGATAAATTTTCATGATAATGTTGATGCACACGCGAGTAAAAGCCTGCGACAGTGCAAAGAGCGAGTTACGTAAAGAGAATTATACGATATACCTCATACTTTCGCCAAGAATGCTGTTTAAAAATCTTTTTTAATTAAAGACTGAGAATTTAATAAATACTGAAAAATTAAAATTTAATTTTCACACAATAAAGTTTAATTATAAAATTTCAAATTCAATTTTAATTTTTTATTTAATTTTATTTAGGCAAATCGAGAGAAATCTGATGGAAAAAATTTATATTATTGTAATATTAAAGACAATTGCATCTATTTTAATAGTAATATAAAATTAAAATTAAAAATTTCGCTTGCATTCTCAACATTCTAGTTTATTTTATCGAAAATTTGTTCATTATTGAATTGAAAATGTTTAGTCAACACTGATTTTGAGCTTGATCGGAAACGAGCTCTGTTAATTTCGCTTTTAATTTTGGGGGAAACCGCGTGACTCCGCAACATGTTACATCAATGTTGTCGTTAATTTAATTTTATGTTACAAGCGGCGTGTAAAGCGGTTTTAAACGATCAATTGGTCACAGAATGCTACAGTTGCATCAATTTAACGCGCGAAACACTGTTTTCGAAACATCACAGGCTCTTCAAAGCGAACTCATGTTCTCTTTTTTCGGCGCTAAAAGCGAGATTCTTGCGAAAGAATCCGACGCTTTGTACGAATCGACGGCTACATCGGGTTCCTTTTACCGCGTTTACACATGCGCGGGGGGGGGGGATCTTTATCTATGATTAATGGAAACTGCTGAAATAAATATCGGAAAAGCAATCAGGTGCTCCGATCCCCTCCTCTGCTTCATCTCGAAAATGGAATAAATAGGAGACGATTTTCACCCGTCGAATCGCTCGAACAGGATATATCAGTCCTCGGTCGAATTATGGTTTTGGTACCGAATCGAGACCAGAGTGCGAGGCCCCTATTTGAGAGGGGAAAGGAAGGGGGAAGAACGGACGGTAATAGACTATGCTAATGACCAACTAGACGAGCACTCCTCCGATTCATCTCGAGCCGCGAACGTGATCGTGGTTTGGCAGTTTGCCGCTGTGCAAGTGCACTTGACCTCATTCAAGAACCGCGATCGCCGCGACATCGATACGAAAAAAAGGGGGCTCGACAGAAAATCGATCGATAGGTAGCTTCTTCGTCCCACTCGCTGCACGCTTGGCTTTTAATGGATTCGCCGGAATGGAGAGAATATCGACAGGAATTAGCCTCTCCACTTTGCCGTCACGGTGAATGCTTGATATTGCGGAATTAACCTGCTAGCTTAGAGCTGTCGCTTTTCGAAGCCGAGAGACCCGAGATTGAATCTTAGAGACTCCCATCCCGGAAAATAATAATTAAAGTTGTCGCGGAGCGCAAAACAATAATGATGTAATTGAATTACAGTTAATTGAAACATGAGATCCTACAAACATCGAAATTGCAGCCTTAATTTTGAATCGAGATGAGGAAGAAAGTTCTAATTATGTTATTTCTTAACGCGATATAAATGTAAATCTAATTGATTTAATGTTAAGAAAAATATGCCTATAAATTAATACTTTTAATTATATTAATATTTTATTATTTGTTTTATTATAATTAATTTATATAATATACCTTTTTAGTATCTAATACGTTTTAAGATAATAAAGAAGAGTTTCTTTATTAGCTGAAATCCTTATAGGTTAAATAAACTTTTGACTACACTAAATCATAAGTCTTGGTCTTAGGGCTTTTGAAGTTAATAGCTTCTAGAGAGAGATTTCATCTTGCTGGAGAATCAATAGAAAATAGTGCTGCGCGGAATATTATCTGAGAGAATTTAATTCTGCAATATTGACAAGTCGGGGAAGAGTAAATATTTACGATGCCTGGAGTACCTGGATGAATTATTTTGATGTGAACTCAACCAAATGAATTAAATGTGACAAATTAGTTACATCGTGTATCCGTAGAGAGAATTGATGAAAAGAAAATATTGTATGCACCAAATATAATGTACAGGTATTCGTGTTAATTTCACGAAAATTCAGAGAGAATTAATTATTCATGGTACATGTATTTGCATGAGTTATGAGCACCATGTATAATTGATAAACATTATAATGAAAGGAACTTTGTGTACTTGCAACGTGATTTAACGATTTGAACATTTATCACTTTGAATTCAACCTTGTGCAGAGCTTCAGGCGATTCAGATTTGTTATCGCTTTAATTCTGATTAGAATAATAATCTTTTAGATATCTAGCTGCATTCAAGATCACCACGTGAATTTTCGCGGTACAAACCAGAGGAACGAAAGTACGAAACTACAAGTACGCAGAATTTTTGTATCGTCATAATTTTGATTACATAGAATAATAATCTCAACTGTGGAACTTCTAGTTGTGCATGAAATGACTGTGTAAATTCAAGTACATAACGAAGTTAAATTAGAGAAACGGAAGAGAGACATGAAACCAGAAGTACGCATTACTTTAGATTCTAATATACATTCGTGAGGAAGTGAGATGAACGTTATACAATAACGCAAGTGGCGTTGTAAAATCCTATTAAAGATCGTGACGTCTATTTTCCCCATTTATTCATTGTAACGATATCTCGTTTGTTTCATGATGGGCCACGTCCTCATGTCGCTTCTATATCGTGGTTAGTACAGGTAAAACATAATTCGATCTATCGCAACGTCCTAGTTACGGCGCATGTGGCATCCAGCGTTTCGCTTTTCCGCAGCCATTTTCCCTTTATTTCTAATTGATGACGGTCACAAGAGATAAAGATAGAAACGTCGATAACATTTGCCTATTTCGTTGTAGATATTTTTCACGATCGCTCCAGATATAATTCAAATTTTCAGTCCGTTTCTTCTCGATAAAAATAATGTAAAATTAATTGTGTCAATGTGTTAATTTTTGATATTAATTCTAATTAGAAAAAAATTAAAAAGTTAAAAATATATCTAATGTCGTTTAAAAGTTAAGTTTCAGTCATTTAAATTTTGATTATTTATATCTTTCGATTGTTTTCCCCTTAAAAATTATTTACTGCTCAATTTAAAAATCCCACGTTTCCGAGTTGCATTTCGATCGAAATTTTAAAATATATGCGAAACCGTGCAACAAAGATAATGAAACTCGAATATGTTGCATTAACAAGTAATGTTATAATAAAGCAAATTTTCATTTATTTTTCATCTTCATGTATGATAAAATGGTGCGGTATGTCTGCTATTCGTGCGTAAATTAAAATGCGCCAGCGCAACGCGATTACGCTGTGCATTTCATTAAAATTAAAAAACGCAATCTCTTGTTTCCGTCACGTACACCTTCGTAAATCTGAATATGATTGAATATAAATCATTATATCACTGACACGCGACGCTATATTGCGTAATATACGAAACATCCAAAAGTGTTATAAATCTTGGTATTAGAACGCCATAGAACGTAACGTTCGCTATAAAAACAAGGATTGAAATCAAAAACATTTGAATCTGTGAGAAAAATCGCGGAGTACATTTTCTTGTTTCTTATTCGGTAAAAATTGGATACCGATTATTTTGTCGGCCGACATTCTTATACGCTAGCTACTGCAATTTAGATCGGCTCAGCATTTTTACAAGTGCCATAAATGAAAAATCCATAAATTGTTCGACGACCGATCTCGCTGCGATTTTATATATATGTAACCCGCTCGCTCGTATTTATGAGACTACATTTATGCTGCCGCACTTGGTATTTCCGCGGGTTAATTCGGTCATAAATATACGTAGACGTCTTTACAGCGATAATCGGTATCCCTTACATGTGTGTTTGTTGGATATGTTGCACATGTGCCGAGCGCATGTGCACAGGATTCCAGTGCCAATGAACGTGAATGGCAAATTGAAATTGCACCCTACAGCGTACAGATATAAATTGCGTATGGAATAAATGTAAAAATTGTTATTTTCTCGGAGATTTTGTATTTTTCTGTTTCTATAATTATGTTGTTATTGCAAATTTTTCAAGAAAAATAAAACAGGATGACTCTCATTCACAAAAATATAATTTAAAAAAATATATATAAACATGAATTTTTAATAAAAATTTAAATAACAAAAAGAGTAAAAAAGTGATTTCGATAAATTAAAAACGATTTATACTATATAAATTCCATATTATTCTCTAAAAATTATATAAAGGGAAAAAATTGTGATCAGTCATTAAAAATATTATAAAAAAATAATGTATATTATTTCTAAAACTTTCTTATGTATTTAAAGTTTCATTAGAATAAAAGTAACAAGAGAAGAGGAAAGTGTTGAATATAATCATAAGAATTCCTGGACCCTCAAAGCTATGCGTGTAATGCTCGTAATGGTGCGTTACCGAGCTTACATGGCAAACATAAATGGTAAGCGTGGGATTACGATATGTAGGTCTGTATTTACGCTGATATTAACACTAGCGCCCATTCATCCCAATAAGCGCCGTTAATGCACTTTGAGACTTGCGAAAATCTGTGCTGCATAATGGATGGATACGTCGACTCGCACGTTATAACGTTTGTGCGTCAAATAACCCGGTGATTTAATCGTGAATTTGCATTCACCTGCTTAATAGACGTTTTGCAATCGTTGATTTATGATAATAACGAACGCTAATAACATAATTCGTATAAGTAATCTAATTCCTACAAGGGGAGACCCAACATTTGACATCACAGATTTTGCCAAATTTCAAATATGTTGTAGTAAACCCCTCACACCACTTCACAGTATAATAACTGTTGCCAATGTGCAATAGTTTACAAGAAATTATTGTTTAAAGTTTACCGTGTGCACCTATTATACCGAACCGATAGAGGTCATTACCGTACATTATACATAGGCTGCATTCCGAAATTCACTCTTAGTATTGAAAATCTATAGCTTACGTTACGTATACTATATATTTTCAGTATTGGCAGTAAATTTCGGAGCCGAGCGAGTAAGGTGTACAATGCTAAAATCGATTATCAGAAGAAAATTATTTATTTCTTTTTTTTATGTACGAAGGTTTCCAATTCAGATCCTGTTGTGTATAATTATTTTTATCATTGATTGATATAATTATAAGTATAATATTGAAATCAGACTACACTGGGAGCTTTACAGCAAGAGACATAAATCGACACAGGAGTCATTCTGTTTTTGACTGTGTCGGTGTGTGTCTCTTGCTGGAAAGCTCCTAATGTAGTCTGATTTCAATGTCGTATTATATTTCTTGCCGATAATCCGACAATATTCGCTTCGAAAGAAAATAACCGACTTTTTCTCAAATTTTTCTTTTCGTCAGTGTGTAGGAGTGCATTTGCAAAAAAAAATATATGTCTTATTTTTATTTATATTTTAACACATCCAAAGCTTATTAAAATCGAAGAAGAACACTTTGTTGTGTTCTTTTGTAAGTAATTTTATATCATTTTGCAAAGATATTTTTTTTCTTTCTCTTTTTCAAGCGCTTTTGATTATTATATTGAAGATTGAAGCAAGGGCTCGATAATTGTATAGCTCTTTAATCCGGCACTAATTTCAAGAACGATAATCTTCATGAGGAATCTTGCAGTATTGGCGAGAGGATTTTCGTTCCGCGGCAGTAAGATCGCGGAAATTAAGTCGCTCAGAGAATTATGCAAATTGCGGATCATCGGCAAAGTATGCCGATGTGATATTATCGTTTCACGTTCGAACAAGCCAGCTACCGTTGGCCAATCTGCGATATTTGAAATTGAAATAGAACGTTTCGCCTTTAATCGATCCGACTGGAACGGCCCAGCAGCCTTTTCTGTTGCCGCTCGTCTGTTAATGTTGGATGATTGAAAATGAATCAATCCGCATTTGGGAGTTTATTGGCATCTTTCAAATTCCTCTAGGTCATCCATAGTTACGGCAAACACGTCTAGAAAATTTCAAAGTCTTCTATCGCTATTGTCGTTATTAAACCTTTTTTTTCATTGGCATTCTTGTTACTTCTTCTCTGTTTAAAATTATTTCAAAAACAGCCAACGTTTCGCGGATTTCTTCTGAGTACTTTTTAAGAACTTAAAACGTAAATTTCACGATACAAGCGTTTAATGTGTTACTCTCCATTTTGGGCTTGCTTTATGTTGCACACTAGTGAAATCAAGCTGAACTTTATTTGTATTTACTCTCGACTGTTGCCAGCAGCTGATGGTTAGCGACGAAATGGCGGAAGTGTGCTCCTTACAGAGGTGCTTCTAAGTAATTACTAAAACATTACGTGCCAACCGCAGTTGTTATATCGTTGGCTTTGTTCTGTGTAAACGAACACAATTGCGGTCTCGCGCCTCCGAATATTTTTGTAATATTTAAACTATTCACACGATTTTGCAATATTTTTCGGATATTTTTCATAACTATTGTATAAAATTATTAAAAAAACATGTGGAAAAGAATTTATTAGAATATAGTGACATAATAGGTACATCCTGCTTTACTTTTGTAATATTTAAACTATCCATATGGTTTTGTAATATTTTTTACGCGAGATATCTTTTATTTGTAACTATTGTATAATAATTAAAAAGCATGTGGAAATGTTTTAGAGAGTTGTGATGGGACAAATATTTCGTTTTTGTTACAACAGAAACTTTTGTGTTCTTCGTATCATTTCAGACCGCAAAGATTTTTCATTTGATACGAGAGATGTTAAAAACTTTTGGTTATAACGCACAATACTATAAATTATTTAATAATCATTTATCTTCCACTCTGACTACTAGTAAAAATAAAGTCGTATTGTTTTTCTACGGCTACGGCTTCAACCTGAAAAATAAAATCGTATTGTTCTTCTACGACTTGAATCTTCGACATCATGCACCTTCTTGTTGCACATCCGAAGATGACTTTCGAATGCACTGTATTCGCTCAACAGAGGAATAATAACGTCGATTTTATTCGCGTTTTGCGGTACTATTTTGCGAAATTTCACGACTTGTTTTATTACTCGATAACCGACTTCGGGTTCGAGACGTGTGTAAATGTCGACGGTGTATGCGCGGTGTACGTGCGGCCGCTGTTAAAACGTTCCATAAATCAAGACGATCTTGACTCGCTGCAAGTATTCCATAAATCAAAAAGGATCTTGGCTTGGTCGCGAGTAACAGCGAGCGCGGTGGTGGCACGTATTCTTGTTGCGTATCAGTGCTCGCGCTCTATTTTGTTTAGCGGCTATGTCCCGCGCTAGTAAAACTCTATGGGAAATCGATAACTCGTCCGAAATTTCTTCGGCGCCGAAGTAGCGCTAGACAGCTTTCGAACGAATGCTCGATCGACGATGCTTATTGAGACAGATGGAGGGACTATGCAAGATCAAGATGAAATCGATACATTAAGAAAAAAACTGATGCAATCAATAATAGTTAGAGTATCTTTGTTTTCAAATAAGTTACGATGTGTCTATAAAATAGTCCTCTTATTTTCTCTACTTTATGTTTATTTGATGTACGCGTAGTGAAAATATATTTTCGAGCATTACTCTCCTGCATTCGCAGATAAAATATTTAATCTTGGAAAAAATAAAACGAGGCCAAAAGCAGATTTTTAATTAAAAAATACTTTGAAAAAAGAAAAAAGGGAAAATAAAATAATATTAAATATTAATTATTCTTCCCTAATTAAGTGTTTATAGATTTGTAGATACTAGTTTATTTTCATTTTATATAAATATATATGACATGTATAAATATTTTATTCCGGTCTTTATCACCCATAAGAATATGATGGAGGGAATTTATTAGTACTTTGTTACAATTCTATTTCTTTTCTTTCTTTTCTATTTTCCAATATACAAGCAACAAACTCGAAAATTTAATTAACTGTAATGCATTTGATATTAAAATTGGACAAAAATAATGTTATTAATGTAGCACAGCTTTATGTGGTATTTTTAATTTTCTGAAAATCTTATCGGTGTATTGAAGATCGTGTTTGGCAAAAAATGTAAAAGATGATAATATCTTTACCAGATTTAGAGACGTAATATCTCTTTCGCGAAAATCACTCTATCATCGTTTATCACTTTTTACCGAGCTCACGCGAAAATAAGTAATAGCTCTGGCTCTGTGATATATTTTCTATCACTTTTATTATTCATTCTTGCGAGATCGCCGTATAAATTTTAGGCGACTGATATATTTCGCAATTAATAGATCTTCTATCGTATAATGAGACGTCAAAATATGCCAATAAACAATGCGTCATTATAATAATTTTTCTTTTAGAAGCACTATTTACATTGCGAGTGCATCTTTATATGCACAATAAATAATTACGCATAATCTAGGATTAACACCAGTTTCTTTATCTATTTTAAATCAAAGCACCTACTTAAATTTCACAGATTCATTATCCTTTAAACTAAAACATTTGATTTATCGATGCAAAACGCAACAGCAGAATTCGAATATAAATTACGTTCATCTATAATATATAAATATGTTCAAACTGTAATATGCGTAAATAATGAAATATAATTAATACTTTAGTAAATAATATTGCGCGTATAAAATAATTATTAGCAGTTATTTAATTCGTATGTGATAAATAATAAATTATTCATCCTGTGGTTGACTCTGCAATTGCGTTGCCCGATGCTTCTCATATTTCCTTCTCCTCTTCCTCCTCTCAGACTCCGTGGAATGACGATCGCGCGATGCTTTAAATAGAGATACTCTCGATGATTATTTGTCATTGAACGGTTGATACATCGTATCGCTTTTGATCGTTTAAACTATTTGATAAAACCGACAATTTAAATATATTATTCTACAAATTTTTAATCGAAAAATGGCAGAGATAAATGAATAAATCGAGCGAAATATCAGTTTCAAGATGCAATGCTAAAATCGCCTCGATATGTTCACGAGTCATTAATCGTCGAAGTTAATTAATCGCGCGGGTTAATAGTAGCGGTTAGAATCTTACGGTACTTGTTGCGATCGCATTTTGAGAGTTAATGCACCGACATATAAAGCTATACGTGTCTGCTCGAGTCACGGTGCGCGAATGATAGCATGGTGACCTAGTGCGCGTACCAGCACGCAGTACGCTGAAGAAACACCAACAACGTGGTTGTGTAACGTTTTACACCGATTTGTTGTCACTACGAAACATACAGTTTAGAGTATACAATAAAATAAATATTCCTTTCTTTGCGTTTCAAATTGATCGTGATAACACGATTATTTGCGCACACTGAAATCGAACATTGATTTGAAAAATAAAATTTAACTTTGATTGAGAAAGTATCTACGTACATACATTAATTTATTATTATTACTTTCTGCGAAACTTTTACATTTTGGAAGAAATGAAATTATGAGATTTTAATAAATCAAGAAAATGGAATTAAACCGCTACGAAAAATGAGGGGCTCATTCTGCCGTTCCCCTGATTTATTAAAATCACGCAATTTTGCTCCTCTCGAGATGTAAAAATTTGAAAGAGTAAAATGATAATAACGAAAATTATGTAATTTTCACTTTCCAATTACAAGATGAATCTTAAAATTTAAATTTAGTATTAATTTAATATAATTTAATCATTTCTTTTGAATGGAGAAAGAGTGAGAGGGAGGAGCAAGCATTCACCTTAATTTTCATATAAATAAGAATTAAATAAATCTTAAAATGATATTTAAAATTCACTATTGCAATTACAACTTGTCAATATCAGCCGGCTGTTAGGTAGTACGCATCAAAAGACAAGATCAACTGAGCAGTAAAAGTCAATATCATTTCACGTGTAAAAATCAATAAGAGATGACAGATCGGTATGTATGAAATTAAACACGCCGAGTAATTTCATTTATATTAAGAGAGATATCCTCGCGAGTTTAAATTTTTCAAAAAAATCTTAAAAAACATGACTTCAAATTCACCAAAATATCCGCCATTAAAGTATTTTTTCGTAACGAGTCACTCCGTAATCAGCTTAACTAGGAATTTTCAATGCCGTCTGCATAAGAACGGATCTGCGATTCGGTTGGGAAAGTTTTCGATCCGTTTTTTTTTCACACGATGGTTTTTAGAGAGCGATCGTGCACGAGTGAGCGAGTGAGCGAGCGCGGACGCTCGAACATCGAATGCTCCTGGGAAATCGGCAAGATATCGAAAGTAAACAAGCTACTATTGAACGACGGCAGGGAGAAATTAGCGAAGTTACGCGAAGATTTAAATAAAGCATCTGCGAAGAAAATGAAGGGACACGAACCTTCTTCCCCGCTATCCCCGTCGATTTCTTTTCGCCGGAAAGATCCTTCTCTCTCTTTTTTTGTTTTTTAGGAAAGCGAAGAAATAAATCTTGAAACTTTCTTAATGGAAAAGTGAAAAAAGATTAGAAAAGTCATGATAACGTTAAAGAGATCCAGGTACGCACAAGGCGCTCACTGCGGTCTGAGAAGCTTATTCTCTGCGTAGTTTACGAAACTTTTTTTAAAGTTTGGTAGGTGCGAAATGTCTGTTTCTATTTATTTTCTTTCTCGAGAGAAAGATGCATAAAGATCTGTAGAATAAATGTAAATAACTTTTATATTTTCTCCGTGTCTCTCTAAATAATTAATATTCCATTTTTTTTATAAAAAATATTGGTAAATGATATAAAAGAAGACCTTTATCCAATTATTTTAACTAATGTTAGAAATATTTCAAAGATAGCGAAGACTGAATTAATCAAGGCGAAAGAAAGAAAGACAAGTAAATGGCATTTATGGCAATTATTTTTTCTTTGCGTCTCTTATTTTTATGAAACAAAAGCGTGAAGCTAAATGAGATAATAATCATTTTTAAATAAAATATATAATTAACCTAAAATAAATTACTTAATGAATAAACAATCAATAAAATAAATGAATAAAAATGGCGCAATCGTATCGAATTAATAGCCTAATGCACTTTAACGACGGAGATGTCACGATCGAACTTTACAAAATAGAGATATTAGATTATATATCGAAGGGGCAGAGCCGACGTAATTTCGTTTCTAATCTACGGGACGGGACACAAAGGGTGCAGCGATTTCGCCGTCATTTCTTTTCCTTTCGTAGGAAACGAACACCTGGAAGCGACTACGTGGGCGAATCCCGCGGGGGATGAACAGTGGGATATCGAAATCAAATCAGCGCCGAGTAGACAAGACGCGAGGCTAGACGAGGCGAGCACGTAGAGAGCGGTGCCTTGAAGAGAGCACGGAGGAGATCCGCACGGTCACGGATCGTGCGAGGCACACACATTCGCGGAAAGGAGGGATAACTTCGTGACGAGAGAGGGACCCGCGCCGCCGTCTCAAATCTAGAATCGTATTATGAGAACCCGCTCGTTCCCATCCTCCATTGCTTGCTCACCCTTCTAATGGCAGCTGCCCCACGCGGAATTTCGCCTCTTTACTTCCTTCCCTTCGTGCCTCCACCTCGTCTCGTCTGTTCCGCATCTGGACCAATTATGCGGATGGCGGTGTACGTGGGAATTTCGATTCGCCGCGATGGCTCGCACGCCCCGATATGAGCGATTTTACCTGGGGAATCCCGGAATTGGAGAAATTAACGCGACCCGATCTCGTCGAATGCTAGCTCTTCAGACGGAAACCTCGGTTGCTGTTTGTAATTGAAATCTCCGGTAGCTTGCAGTTTCTTCCGTGTTTATATTCGCTAACAGGTCTAAATTAACAGTTATATTGAATTTTACGGGGACGTTTATGTATTTGCATTCCTACTTCATCATTTCTTAAAATTGCACGTCAGGAAATATAATTTAACATGATTTCCGATCTCAGCCGACAATGCGTCTCTCCCGAGTCAGAAATGTTTCGCATTCCCTTCAGTTCGATTAATGGTAGTTGCAAGATTGCCTTTTCGGCGGAAAAAGTTTCCGCATCGAGTTCAGCTTCAGCAGGATCATCGGCGAAATTAGCGGAGATTGAAGTTTCCGAAGCGAGTCTTTTCCGCCGCGCTCGTGCCATAACCGCCGTTCGCAATTTTTCGCTAAATTTGTCTCGACTATTTCGGTGAGTCACCGAATCCTTTCTCTCTAGCCACCGTAATTTCTAAGACAAATCTCGAAATTACCTTCCTGGCACGAATCAACGTCTTTTGTTAGACGAACGGCCTTTTCAGTACGAGCTCGGCCGAACGAGCGAGTTCACAAGTGCGACAAGTAAAATTATAATCCTTTGAGATGCACTTTGAGACTTGATATGACCCTACAGTTCGCGTAACTTTCGTGTTGCTTTGAAAATAATTTTGTACCATACATGAAATTGTTGCTCAACTACACAGAAAAAAATAATTATCAAATCAACAATTGATTGTTTCATATATAAGCAAGAATATAAAAACTTCTTGAAAGAATTTAATAATCTTGATCAGACATAATTTGCTTACATGAAGAAACAAAATTCCTTTATGTTAGCAAATTATGTCTCTTTGAGATTATAAATACTTCCAAGAAGATTTTATATTCTTGCTTATATATGAAACAATGAATTGTTGATTTGATACTAATTTTTTTTCTGTGTAGCGGAGAGATTTATTTATCTTAAATTACATCGTGTACAATTTTTAGATAAGGAAGCTTTTTTAATGTAATTCTCAAATAAAGCAAAAATAGGACGCATTGTGTCGGTGAGCTAGACTTCTCAATATCACAAAAATTAATATCACAACGAGAACGTCGAATTTTTGGAGCGATCCACTATCCGCGTTGTAAAGGGGCCGCAGTTTCGATCGGTAACTTTGTAAAGGTAATCTACCAGGTTTTAGTGCCGTGTAATAAAATCGTCGCAGACCGTTCCGTTTCGTGGGCGGTGGCGCAATTTCGCGCGTCGAATGAATCCCTCGGAGGAGAGAGATACCGTGGCGAGCTCTCCGTTTCGGTAATGCAACTCGCGTTGCATCGCAACTGAATGGTAAAGCCCGTTCGAAGTACGATCCTTCGTCCATAGCGATCGCGAAACCATCGAGAGCATCGAATATGTTTGCAAGCGATTACGCGCGAACTTTTTTCCCCTCTTTTTTTTTTCGATCGCGTTCGGATTCAGTCGTATGGCACGCGTGAATGACACAGAGTGACCGAGTTAAAAAAAAATCTGTGAGATTGTCTTCAACCTGGACATTTATGGGTTTTATTTAACTGACGTTACAAACGCGTATTTGCGGCTAAAATAATATACACTATATTTTTCGTAATTCATATTGCAGATTTGACGTAATTCAATCTGATCTGATCCGCAATAATATTCTGTGCCGTATCGGAGTGACATTTGTCAGTATCTTGTATCAACGAGAAATCTGCGACAACTTTAAAACGTAATATTTTTTTTTCAAAAATCAAAAAATTCACAAGTCGTTTTATTATTTTGCGCAATGTTTAATAATTAAAAAGCCGACAAGTATTTTTGAACTCGAATAAAATGTAAACCCAACATTCGTACTTATTTTGTAATCAATTATTTACGTACTTGTTTTATTGTTCCTGTAATGAAATATGCAATTAAAAATACTGTGAGTAATTACATTTTTCTCATTTGCTAACAGTGCGATCAAAATCCATACTTTACAAGCTAGAATAAATAAAAATTTATAAATGACTCTATACTAGAATTTAAAGTAAAGATAGGAGCATAGTGTTTATAATCTTTAGTATAATTTATAGCATAACTAAAAATTACTTTAAAATAAAATTATAAATAAATATATAATATTTCGTTTTAAATAAGAATAAGTATATCAAAAAAGACAAATCAATTTTAATGAAAGTAATACCTGAGACGTAACGCGATGATTATTCATCTTAATATAAAATTAGCGCCGTACAAATATCAAGAATGAAATATAATGTCACCGAATATAGATTAAATTCTTTTCTCGTGAGAAAAGAAAGCTAAACTGATGGAAGCTGACCAAAGAATATTCCATGCCACAATCTAGTCGCATTACACCCGTTGGAAGTATAATTAATTTTACGTGAGAATTATTTTACAAGATCTCTGAAAAATGTTATTACGCCGGCCTGGCCGCGGTAGCTTCTAGGAGTTCGTACGAAAACATCTCGTTCCTAGTGGAATATGTAGAGCACGATGCGCCCGACGGCGACGTTATACTTTAGCCACGGATAAGACTTTAATTAAACGAAAGGTAATTTGCTTAAGTGAGTGCTGCGCTTTTCAAGACGCGCATCCCGGGACAAATACTGTCGCCCCCGCGGTTTCTTCGCAGCCGGCGATGGCGCGTGCAAAACTCGACGCGCCCGGTAATAAAATGAAAATTTTATTCCATTTACACGTTCTTCCTCATCCCCGCCGCAGGTTTTCTCCATTGTTCCGTTTTTGCGTAAGAATATTCATGAAGGTCTTCACTTCGCGGCTTCGCGTTCCTGCGATTAAGGGATAATGTTAACGCACTGGAACGCTCATCTAATTCGATCTAGTAGAGAAGCATCTTCTAATTACTCGTACATTTTCCTTACGGTGTAAAACACCTTCAATTGTTCAGACTTTGAAATATCGCTTTTACTATGTTTTATCGGTAAATTAAATCTTTAGTCTCTAAGAGTACACAGAACAATTACTAAAAATGCGAAAAGGTATGAGAGGCAATATCTTTATCGGATTTACAATCGGTCTTCCGCTATTATCACCGTAAATCTTTTCCGTTATTTCTGCTGAAACGCCCGCTTTTCTTTACCAGCCCCGTCAGCAATGACGAAAGAAAGTAAGCAATATTTTGCATGTAACGGCGGACGGAGGAAAGCAAGCAATATATATCCAGCATGAATATATTTTGTTGACTGACCGCAACGATACATCAGGCCGAAGTTTCAACCGATGCGAAAGCCTCGAGGCGCGCTTCTGATATCGGAAGTATTTCGAGTACTTGGAGGATATTGGATACCCAAAAGGTAGATGTATACAACGCCTCGAATTACAAGTAGCTTCGGGATTTCGAGACGCATCCCGATGCCCTCCGTATGCATTGCTATTGAAATACCACGGCAAGTGTGCGTCCATCCTAAACGTACGTTTCACCTTTAAATGCGCCCATCTCTATCGCGTATAATTGATCCGCGTAAAGTTACGCGATAATTAAGCAGTTCATTAACGGGCTGAATGCAACCATAAATTGCGGTGCTCGTAGATTTTTTGCATCGGCGAAATATATCGGATAACGCCATTGAAACAGGTATAGCTATCACTTAAAATTAGCAGAAAATTAAAAATGGATTGTTTACAAACAATTAATATACGTGCCTCTTATACACGTTCTCTTTAACACCTCTTTGTTCTTACAACAATTTTGTGAAAAAGGAAAAGTAAGAGATCCCCTCCCGTATTTATCGTAAGCCAAATGAGGTGAGAATTGTTGAAAGAGATAACTCGGGCGTAATACGCCCTTGTAATACTTAGAGGGTTAAACGTTGCTCATAGTGCATCATATAGTGCATCGGCAAGATGCAGTGTGCGGGATCAGCAGGAAGTGCTTGGCGAAGTGCCTCGTGAATATGAGGGGTAGAGAGAGGCAGAGAATTACGAATGTTGTCACGTCGAGGGTGCAAGTGGCGTAGGTGACGACGACGACGACGACGACGACGACGACGATTGTGTAGTGACGATTGAGATGCTGCGGTAACAGGCTACAACTCAATCCGTTGTCGGATGCATGTTCGACCGATCGGATACGACGCGACGATTTGAAGATGAGAGGAAAAATGCTTCCCTCGCCAAAAATCAATATTCTACAAAAGAGAGACGCGCGTAACGGTTAGAAGAAAATACATACATATGTATGCGAGTTATTCCGAGAAAGTTTATCTCAAAATCGAACGTTCGTGCATGTAGGAGCGCGAGCGTTCCGACGAGTGTCATTGTCGTTGGCCGACCCTTCCGGCGACTCAAAGAGAACGTCGGCGTCGCCACGTTGGGGTCCTCGTAGAGGGAAATGTCCACTGCCGACACACGCTATCCGTTTAGGTGTCATTGAAAAACTTTGTAGTTACGGCAGGTCCTTTTCTTTGCGACGCATAACCGGAAGAGTGCAACGACCCGCGGGACAAAGGCAACGGGAGTTGAATAAAATTGGAGCCTGGCAAACTGGATCGACGACTACGTCATTTGGCTGTTTCCATAGATACCCTCGTGCTTCGCGAAATACGTCCTCTAAAAGAGAGAGCAACGGAAAAGAGCGCAAGTTTGAATATAAAGGATACTACGCTCCGACTTTTATCTATTTTCATTCCATTACGCGCGAACTGTCTCTGACATTAGCGGTCTCATTCTGAAATTCGTTAGCGCTCCACCCCGGTGCGGTTAATGTTACGGTCGATATACCTAATACACGCTGCCGTTATCCCGCGATTATCCTGCGCGATCTCGCACACGCCTCCGCGGTTAATCCTCGCGGAGCAACGCTAGCAACGCCGCGCGTTTTTATATCCCGCAGTAAAGCCGACTCGTCTACGCGGTATACGATTAATCTGCTTTAAAGTAGAAAGATAAATCAAGAAGGCGAGATAAATGGGTGTCGCTAGTCGAGGGAAGTAATAAAAATTACACGGGACAGAGGGACGGCGCGGCATGGAGAAAAGGAGATGCGGATTCGCGCGCAATTCCGGCGAACTCTCGATTAAAACTTTTTCCGCGGGGAACAACGCCGAATAAAAGTGCCGCTCTCGCTCTCTATACCGCTCTCTATCCCGGCAGGATGATTGTCGGATATGTGCGGTCGGTGCAGTTCGAAATAATTAAAATAATTCGTTTTTCCGTTGAAGGTGATCTTTTTCTCTGTCTCAATTCTCGCTTCCGCGCGACTTCCTACTTCCCCTCCCGCTCCCCCATCGCCCGTTGTTCTCTCATTAAATGCGTCATTATAATAATAGCTGCAATTTCCGTTCGTAATGGCTGAAAATCTCGTGTCCCTTGGAAATAGAAATTTCATGGATTGGCATGCGGACTGTCAGAATGAAGCTATCGGATCTTGAATGAATTCGCGTAGATTGAAAATGGGCACTGGAAAGGGATATGTTATTATTGAATGCAGTGTGAAATAATTACTGCGTTTAAGGCACTGCTATTATCTCGTTGCGTCACATAATAATTGTACTTTGAATTTTGAAAATTAATTTCTTAGGTGGAACATATTACGTTCTGTTTCGATTTTCAAATAGTAAAGAGGCTTCTACAACGCTTTCTAAAGAGCTTTCCAAAACGAAAGAGAGAGAAAAGAAGACAAATACACTGTAACAGAAGTAAAATAGAAAGATAACAATAATTAAACTCTTCATGTGAAGAGTTTAATTAAACTCTTCATGTATAGATTCACACTACACAATTTCTGTGCAATTTAATTTTCTGTTGATACACAATATGTATGTTTTTCGTATATGTTTAAAAATAAATATAGAATTACTAGGAAATGGATACAACAAAAAGATAATAAACACATTTTTCTGTTGTTTTCTGCGTTCGCTTTCGAGAATCGCAAGCACATGCACAACAGCGTACGTTTATTATCTAATTATCGTAATCTGATTACGATCTCGTTAACAAAAGTGGGCAAATGTTAAATAGCTAGGGAAAGAAAGGTGGACAAGTAATATTTGCCGGAAGATCACTATGAATCATCAAGCAACTGCTTTCTCGCGGAACGCAAAATCCCATTAGCCGTGTGGTCTGATCCCCGTGCGTTCTGTGGTGTTAACTCTCGCATTTACATATGCGGTGCAGGAAGCGTGGCGAACGAAAGACGTCCAGCGAAACGGACGTGCAGTAAATTACGACGAAACCTAAAACGAGAAGGCCGCGTGATAAATTAATTAGTCGAAGGAATTAGCGAGCGTTCTCTCGTACCAATCTGTTTGACGTATCACTCATTTGACTGTGAGATTTTTTAAAAGGTTATTAGGAGCTTGAAAAAAATATCCCGATTGTGGGTATCTATTCGTAGATGTGCAAGGTAATAATTACTTGCAGTGCTGGAAGTAATAGTTCGAGATGCTTAATCATTTAAATATAGCGATATTTTTAGTTTTAAAAAAGGATGTTTTCTATAAAGTTATTAAGAGATTTAATATCTCTTTAGCATCAACTATATCGATAATTATTAATAAAGTTTTATAATTGTTTTATTTTTCAACGGAAATATCTGCTCTTTAAATCATTAATTTAAAAATTTAATGAACAACTTTTATGTAAAATTTTGGACAGAACATTTTTTCTATATTTCCATATGATTATCCTATCGACAATCGTAAAATTTTACAATAGTAATCTCTCATCAATTATCTTGAAATTTTAAACACGACAATCATAAGACCGTCTTACAAATGCACTTAATTAATATAGTCTAATCGTTCATACGTGCGAATAATTGGAAACGATAGCGTCAATGACTTCACACAGCAGTGTTAATACATGTATGAACATCATGGCTAGCACATATCGTAACTATCTGGCGTCACCGCACAACTTTGACAATCGTTTGTGGCCTGGACTTCAGCTTATCGAGTATATAATGCGCGACAGATTGTACTGTCGCTCGGACATCACACCTCACAAATTTAAATGCGAACCCGCCAACGTGTCAGCACGTAAAGCTGATTTACTAAACCGCGCGTTAACGAGATGCGTACATGAAATTATCGCATTTTCTTTTAATCTGCGGAATCTCTCAAATAAAAAGCTATATAAGTAATTCTTGTTAATAAAAACGTGAGGATATTAACATTTTTATTTTATTACATATTTTTCTGGTATTAACATATAGGTGAATGCAGTTCTAAATCTCGTAGAATAAAACGTCATTCTAAAATAATAAAAATTGAACTTGTGCAATTATTCGAATAATTTGCAACTTTAATAAGAGTCTAAAATCATTCTTAGAAGTCTCGTTCAGTCCTATATTCAGGAGTGAATTTTGAATCTTATAGCAAATCATTCGAGTAATTATATAAGGTTGATTTTCACTCTACGAGATTTAGAGAGTACGAAAAAGTGTCAATAAAATTAAAATATCATAATCTTAAATTGAGATTTAGTTTCTGAAGCTTAAATATTTTTCCAACTTTTGTCAAAAAAAGCGGTGAAAGAATTTATTGAAAGGAAAAAAACAGCGGTGATTCGAGTATTTTCTCGTATTTTTCTCTAAAATCATAGTCGTGACTGTTATGTAAAAAATATGTGTTTTCGTTTAGATTCAAATTTTATTTCCCTGCATTTCGATGAAACTCGTGAATAGGTATCAATTGAACGAGTGAATTTATCTGTCCAGTATTGTAAGAATTAAAGTTCCAATTACAAAAGGCATTACTATTCAAGATACGGCTGTGCTCTGTGGGATTGTATTATGGCGATACGGGACCTGTAGTGGCATTTGTTACACGAAGCGCAGGCGAATTGTGGAAAACCTATTATGGCCTCGATCCGATGTACATACACACTTGGTGGTTGTGAACCAAGAGTTCTCAAACTGTGTAACAGATAGCAATAGCGCTTACAATTAGTGAAGTCATTTACGTATTATGTGATTTTAATAGATACTATAATGCTCTCTCATCCTCTCTCGTGCAACGTAATTATTTCAAATGGAACATTTGTAGAAAGAAATAAGACTTTCTTCTTAACTCAAGGTATACAATAACTTTATATATGTAAGTGACTAGAAGATCAATTTCTTTGAAAGTTTCGCGTCTCTATCGGCTCGTATTCGATTAATTTTTTTCTTTAATTTGGTAATGTTTTTGAACTCTTTAAATTTATCAGAAATTTACAATTAAAAATAAATACGTATTTCTTCATTTCATAGCACCTACATGTTTTGTATTTTTAATCAATGCTCATGAACGCAACAGCCGACTGTTGCTCGTCAAGTTTAAAGCAATCAATCGTACGCGACACTTATAATGCACTCACAATAATAAGTTCGTCGACCGGAGAGCAGCCGGGAGAAACCGAGAACGCGCGAGTCCATATAATCCGGATTAATCCAAATTTACGAGAGTTAATGCGGCGGTTACGGTTTACCCGATGTTGTACCCGAAACTCGATTTAATTATAATCACGTGTTCCCATAAGAAATTACGCGTGCGTTATAATCGTTTTACTGTAGATTCGAGATTGTCCCGGGCTTTTTCATGTACTCACTGCTTGTCACGAATAATGCCACGAATAAATACGTAAATGTGAATCACTTTGTTGCCAACGAGCTCGAGAATGTGAATTAGTCATAAACGCATAAGTAATTTCTTTAGAGGTGTGCAATATAACTACACCGAGTTTTACGCTCTTGTTAACGATCTACCGTTATATATTTCTTGTAACATGTATGATAATAATTTCTTTAACAGCAACTCAGTCGCGTCGCATCGCTTCTACAAATTATTAAGACTCAGCTACGTCGACGAGAGCAAAAATTGGACCGATCATGCGTTAATCCTTCTTCCTCGCGCGAATCAAATTTATTTGCATTTCCTATCCGCGCGCGTATCGCGAAAATTCTATGCATTTGGCGCAGCTGAAGCGATCGATATTGAAATCATACGAAACGGAACGAGCGATGTATTAAAAATCCGTTCGATGGCTAGACGTGCAACATTCAACCCGGGTCCGTCGATGGATCAATAGCGATCTTCGATCGTCGATCATGTTTGCAGGAGCGAAACTTTTTTACGTGAGTGGATACACCAAGCAAAAATCTGCCGATTCGCTGATCTGTCGACATCAAGTAATGAAAGAATTTTGTGCCATAAAATGTGAGCTTTAAATGGTTTGACGTGAAGTAATTAACTTTCGCGTTGATAAAAATTATCAACTACGTCAAAAGTTCATCGAACGATGCGATTCTATTGGGGAATGTCATCGTCGCTTATCATGTGAAAAAAATTCAATTACCGGGTGCGCAAAACAAAGCCGCAGTTTATATAATAATCAACAAAACAATAATAATCGAATTGTATTTTTAACGTGTTTTTTCATGTGTGATAATATTGCAAAAATCGATCAAAAATGCATCATGTTTCTTTGAAATGGAAGAAAATATAGAATTTTATGAAAAATAAATATTTCGGACAGATAGATTTTCTATCAGTAGAAAAACAAAGTCGATCAAATTCTAATTTATGACATTTGTATCTCTAACAGGTAAGAGTAACTAGTGACCTATTATATTTCATAAATACGCTTATATTGCAGCGACAAAAAATGAAATTAGAATTCAAACGCGATGGCAATGACCGCAATATCGCTTCCGTCAATAATCGATCATTCGTTCGACGAAGAAAAAAATCGCGGCTGTGATAATAATAACCGCGCGCGATTTTACCCTCATTCCGCATGTCTGCCGCATCTAATTACTTGACATGTGCGCGAACTGTCAGCGAACTCCGCGCGTTTGCATTTAGAGCGCACCTTATAACCGTTCGAACAAATTCGCGAATTATTCAACGCGGCATGGTCCTCTCATTCGTCAATTTCCATGTAATTGACATTTCATGCTGATTCCCTTGAGCAGCAGTTGGAGCTTTTACGCAAAAATCATTAAACACACACCCATTTGCGTTTAGCGCAAATTTATGCGGTATAATGAATAACAGAGGGTGAAAAGTAATTTTCGGTAACGATACAAAACGAGATACAAACTAACCAAAGTTTGTATTTTACCAAATTGCAATTGCAAACGTATTAAATTAAGAGTCGAATAATTGTCTGCAAATCTTTGCTTATTTGCGACAATGATGGATTTTAACTACGAATTGAAAATTTCTACTTTAAAACTTCTTCTTTAATATTTGAAATAACGTTTGAATAAGTGTTAGATTTTGCGATGTATAAAATGCATTAGATATAGATGAAAAAATAAGTAATACTTTAATTGATTGCAACTATAAGCCCTTTTAAACACATCATCCGAGTTTCACTTGCAGTTACAATAAAAAAAGAAGCGAATGTAATTTTATTACGACTTTAGCACGAACCGATTGACGAGGTTGAACGTCATCACGACCGCATAAAACATTCAATAAGCAATAAAAGTCACGCAATAAAAATTTTCATCCGGCGCATAAAGGCGCAAATAATAAAAGAGTTTTAACGAGTGCACATAATTCCCATCCCAACTATAGATAAGTCAAACGTAAAAACGAGTTATTATCTTCTTTTTATAAGTAGTTGGATTCTGATCGAATGCGCACGTGCATCTAAGAGTGCCAAGCAGAATATCTGGAAAATTGCTTGCACGCTATATCGTATAAATCATTGATTCGCAAATAAAAACAAAAATACGCCAATAGAATAACATAAAAAATTCTATAAATGTATCTGTTTTAATTCATCTGAGTAAGCAACATAAATATCTTATTTTTTTAACGAAACAAATTTTAAAATCTCTATTGGCCTCTAAAAACTACTATTTTTCAAGGCAAAACTGGTTGAGAACTATTGAAGCAGAGAATGGTTACTGTAGTTAGACTGCACTGTGCATGTTGCATACAGGTTTAATCAAATAACAGCTACGCTTAGGTAGTAAAACGGTTTATTATTATATCTCCGACACATGCACATAACAAAGACGTCGACACATTAGTTACGCTTGTATTAATGTAAAACATGCCCGTTGCATTGTTTTGGTCATTCCAGAGTGCGCCCGTTGAAACATGCTTGTTTAACGATTCGGTGATGCCATAAATTTTCAATTGTCGTACATTGCCGCGCGATACATTCGGAACAGTATCAAAAATTACCGAATAATATATCTACAATTTCCTTATATAATTAGACTGTTTCAACTTCGTAATCTGTAAAGAACTCTTGAAAAGGGCGAAGTAAATTTTCGAAATGTATTCCGCAATATTATATCTATCTCTTATGACATATATCAGCTTTCAATAAAATTTTTAAATATATTGTACTATGTATGATCATATATTTTTCTAGTATTCAGTTATTACTTGTGGTCTCGTGGTCATGTATTATTATCAATCTCGATATAATAATCGGCAAAATTGTCATCGCAATTGTTATTTAATCTCATCCGCTTTAAACGCTGGCGAAGCAATATTTTACATAGTATCGAAATTTCATCGGTAGTGGATCTTGTGCTCTTTCAGATTTACAATAAGAAGCAGGAAATAATCACGAGTAGGTCGGGTGGCTTGTTAGAGAAAAATATCTGTTACGCATACATGCTCCGGGATGCAACTCGGGAACAGTATCCTTCGGGAATTCAGCTGGATGAAAAGACCACCGTTGAAAAGGCGGGTGGACGCCGGATGGGTCGAACCTCGGCGAGGAATTGAATTACGTTTCGGCAGAGCCGGCATCAGCCGGCATAACAAAAGGAAGATAATGGTCGACGGTAAAATGGTACATCAAGCATAGCTAGTACAGGTCGGCCTGCAAATTACAGGCTTATCTCAATCTATCGTTTGTCTATTTCTATTTGCGATACTTCATGTCGATTAGCTCAACAAGAACTGTCTAAAAAAGGTATTTTTTTCTTTACACATCCCTTTTGCCAAGTTTGATACTCTATATTTCCCTTTCTTTATATAACAAAACTAATCAAGCAGACATCCATGAAAATGCATTAATAAAAAATATGAAAAATGTTAACATGATAATACTGATAAATAAAATCGAAATTTTTCTTTACTATTTCATTTGGCACTGAAATGTAATATTTAGAAGCGTTTAATCGCGATAACACTGCAAACTGAAATAACATTATTTCATTGCATTTGTATAATTATTGAAATAATTATGTTAAAACATATAATTAATTTAATTACAAATAAAAATAATTTTGGAAAAAATATATTCAGACCACATATTACTATTGTAACTAATTGATCATCATTTTCCCAGCTAGGGTCGAGGATGGTCAAAGTTTCCTCACAATCGGCTGTAATTCGAGTTCGATCGCTTATGAGGCCACCAGAGAAACCCTTTTAAACGGTTTGCACGTTCTGCCTTTCATCTTTGCGAGTCTTCCTCCCGCTGGATATTACACTTTTTTGTAGATCCAGCCAGAAAACACGATGCCACTGGCGATATCGGGCTATTTTTATACGTTGCCAGATGATCATAAGGCGAACGGAAAAACGTTCGCGAAAAACAACAGTTATGCGGATAATAAGCGGACAACGTGCTTCGTGTGTATGATTTACGCATTGTTTATGAAATCGTCCATTTTTCTCAGAACAAAATGGAATTTTCAATGATTTTGTGATAACATAACTGCGCGTATTTATAATTAAAAAAATTATTACACACGTGCGATAAAATATTTGCTAAAATAATTAAGATTCATGTTGCATTGCAATAAAATTTGATAATAGAATAAATGTTTTATTTTATAAACGTTTTATAGTTTTTTATTTTATTATGTTTTCTTCATAATTTTTCCAGCTTCTATTCATTACGAAGATAAACACAGAACAAAAAATAAAATAAAATAAAATTCAACTTTGCGCGTGTGTGCGCGAACTCGTAAAATAGAACGCTATCAGTTATTAACATAAAAAGAATTGATCGATGAAAGAACAACGGTCACTTATATTTAATTTATTCAACGCGATCGCGAAAATTGAAATTTATTTCGAACGATCCCGGTCAAAAGTAATCGCTTTAATTTTAATTTCCTGCACGCACACGTGCGAGAAGATTAAATCGTCAGTAAAAGGATATGCCATGCGTGAAAGGGTTAATGCACTGTGATAAACAAAGGCCGGGTACATCGTAGCAATCCTGGGATAAGTGATCGATGCATGTACAAGGATTATCTTGTCGCGTGGATCAGTTATGGCATTTCTGATGGACTTACCATTGATCACGTGCACGTTGACACTCGCTCTCTCCGCTACGGTAGGAACGCAACTGTAGTTTCCGGAGTCACTGAGCTTCGCATGCGTGATCCTCAATCTGCCGTACAAAAGGTAATACAGTTTATCGCTACGTTGTACGTGGAACGGTGTACATTACAATGCATATCTGATTTATGTAACCGTCATTAAATCGGTCACGGTAAATGCAATATAAATGTAAGATTTGAAATTTTCTAGGTATAACAATAAAGATCGCGCAGAGAGTTTTTACAGTACAGCAAAAATGCCGTTTTCAAAGAAACCAACTTTATTTGTAATAAAAGAAATGCTACTTGTATTATATGAGGCTGAGTCATTTTCACACACGTTGTACACGAACGAATTTGCATTTTATTGTGTTAGTAATGAATGTGGAGTATTTAGGTAACTAGGTAAGAACTCATTTCGTTTTTTTTTTTTCCTGCTAAACAGTTTATCTGTGCGTAGCGTATGTCAGCTTAATTAAAAATGTGACTTAAATTAAAATCGGAGAATATTAATCTTAATCAAAGGAGAAAGGATACAATGAAAGCAGGAGTGACGTATACGGAGCTAGAAAATTACTGCTCGGTCGTTAGGGATGCCATATATGGAAGTAGCTCTTTGAAGCTTACTTTGTGAAGGATTTTCTTTCGTCTCGTTTCGTATGCTATCAAAGAAAAGCTATTTTTCGAGATATAAAAATATGAAATTTTCTGGAAAATGACAAATGAAAGTAATAAATATATAAAATATTAAAGTAATTTATTACTTTACAGACGTGAAATAACAGGTATAAAATCAATTGCAACTATGAATACTTTGTATAAATTTGATAAAGAGACTATATTATTTCAATATTTTTAATAGAATTAAATGTATTCCCAAAGAGACTAATGTGCATGAAATTCTAAAATTATCATGCTTTCTTCATTTCATAACGTGCTTGTATCATGAAATAATTCCGCATTATTATGGAATATTTAAAAGCATTCATAAAATTTGCAGCAAGAGCGTTATCGCGCTATGTATGCATTCTACATAATTGTTTTGATGTCGAGTACGTTAGCGGCATATAGTTTCGTAGGTAGTATAAAGTACAGGATCATATATAAAATAACTAATGACACGACTAATAATAAAGTATCGTTAATTTAGTGATAATTATCCACGAATTATTATTAGCGATAGCGATCCAATTACCCATTCTCCTCTTTACATGGTGCATCGTATATACTTTTGCCAAAGATGTTTCTGATATGATGCAAATTTCAACACGTTTTGTGATCTCTAAATGTGATCTAAAGATATGGTAAACAAAATATTAATATATTATAATTCGAAAGAGATTGTTAAATTTATATTTGCTTTGCTAAAATTGAAAGAGAAGAATTGTATATCACTTAAGTTCTTTATTATATTTTCCATCTGCTTTACTGATTTGTACGCAAATGAATGTTGAACATTATAGCTTTAATGTTTCAGGTATTTATTATTATTAGAATGTTAAACTTTTTTCACCAATAATTTAATTTATAGTCTTTTTCTTAAATCGTATATGTGGATCTTTTAAATCGTATTGTCTTTGAAAGTACCGAATTTATGAAATAAAATAATTAAAAATATAGGAATCATTAAATAATATTTATTTTAATTATAATTTATCGAAAAAAGATCAAGTATTTAATAATTAATAAATAACAATAATAAAAAGATAAGAACGCCGAAATAAAACTGGCTTGAATTTATTTTTGATATTAACAAATTTGTATTCATATCAATTATTAAAATTTGACTATTATCATTTATCAATCTTATATTAATATTATTATGTAAAAATTTCTAATGATACAAATGATGATTTAGGAATTTTGATAGATTTTATAAAAATATCGATTTAATCTATATTGCAACATAATAGCATATATACACACAAACACACACACACACACACACACACACACACACACACACACACACACAATAGATGTAAAATATTCAACTACAAACTTTCTTTTAGAATATTAAAAAAGAAAATATTAAAAAAAATTAAGTATAAAATTGAAAGGTTACATTATTATCAGCTACATAAATTGATCAAAAATGATTATTTGTTGTATTTGATTAAAATTGTTAATACGCACAAAATAAGTTTTCTTAAATTTTTGTCTATATTATTAATTTGTCACTTATTTCGTATTTTTCATTAAATGTTGTTTATATTAAGTAAAAATATAAAATATTGATGATTTAGATGCAGACGCATTTAATAACTCTTTCTTATAACAAAGACAATTACGAAATTGATACAAAATTATTTATTAAATTTCTAAATAATTTCTACTAACTTTTTATTATTGAAAAATTTCATAATATTAACTGTCCTGTCGCAAGTGTCTGTAGATATCAATTTTTCTAGCCACATATCGTAACAATCGTCAGTTTCTCTCACTTGGAGTTTACATTGCGTTCGACCAAACTTCGATCAACTCGTTCAGCGGTAATAATCGAGGAAGGTGGAGAGAGCAGAATATTTTTTCATTCTTTTTTTTTTCATTTTGTTTGTTAGACGTTCGTTACTGTTACGTAGCAAATTGGATTGATCGAACCGATAGAAATCGGAATGGGTTTGAATTTTTGCGGCGTATCGTGTGTCAGAAGGCTTTTGCGACTGCGATGAGAACGTAGTTCCTCAAATATGAATATTGAGTCGATTTGTACGCGCGCGCAATATACAGAGAGAAAATTGCAACCGGACTCTACGCAGAGATGCATTAATAAACTGCACAGTCGCGTTGCGCTAATCGCGAGAGGGATAAACACGTAATTACGGGCGCAAGAGATAAAGTCGCGGACACGCAAAAGTTAATCGGCAGTCAGTCAATTTAACGGCAAACTAGCTAGCGACCCGAATATGCTCCGAATGATCCCACCGCGTCAAGAGAGAAATCTCCGCGATTGTTTGTTAATCGAATAAAAAGCTATTCGAAAGTTTTTACATTTTTTATCGCTTTAAGTTCAATAATTATCTTTGTTAAACTTTCAATTTAAACATACCGGTGAGGAAAGAGTTGCGGAGATTTAACTTAACGCGTCTTTCTCAACGGTTGCGAGAAGAGATATAGATATAAAAGTTTTTGAAAAGTTTTAATTATCATCATCAGTACAGATTGTCGATTACAAACATTTGTAGTTACCGCGTCTTTCGTTAATTATCCTCATTGGCGTATCTCTAACACTCGGGTGCTGTAAGTTATCGTTTTTAGATAAGAAGCGATACGTAGTTTTGCCGGGTAAGGAGAATATACGTAGACAACAAGGATATCCGTTACACGATATATGACGTCACGTGAAGAAGTTGCGCCTCTCCCAACAGATTATCGATTACTCATTTACTTCTCGCATTTCAGTAGTTAGCTTCATCGCGCAACGTCGTAATGCATCGGACTCGTGGGACCAATAACCGCCGCTTAAAGCTACGCTAACGCTGTCCCGCGTGCGGTTACCGCAATTCCGTGAGCTGAATGTACCGCGAAATAATTATTGCGATGCCGCATGCCGGTGCGACGACGAGTCATAACGGCAGGCTCGATGGAGGCCGAGGATAATGAAAACGTATAGCGACGTTGGACTAAGCTCCTCGACAGCGAACTACCACCTTCCAGCGGTAGCAAGGTAAGGTAATCTCGATGCGACGGAATAAAACGATATCCGGTTACATGCTAATATTATCGAGAGCACGAAAGATTTATGCGCGCGGAAGTTCCAGGATTGAAAATCCTGAGCTCCAGGCTCGTAGATTACCTCCTCGCTTTAATGTAAAATTTGAATATCTCTTTATGAATGTGAATAATGTATTTATTATTCTAGAAATATGTGAGAATATTATAATAATATTGAGAATAATATAATCTTCATGTAAACTCCTTGTTTCATTTTATCTTAATTAATGGATTTAAACTTGACTGATCTGAAAAAAGAACGCGAATTGATAGTTGTATAATTTTTCATTTAATCTCTGGGAATAGCCACTCCATTTCTTTTGCGTAAACAATCACCTGAGATGATTTTTATATTCCACTTAAAAATCTTTTTTGTTACCTACATATTGTATATTATTAATTGTTCTATAATTTTTTTATATTTAAGGATATTATGTATATAGATTTAAGAAATATTTTCTGAATAAAGTAAGGAAGAGCTAAAAAAATATTAAACAAATGAAAAAAGTATATTAAGCTAATAATTGTGATAGCAGTGACAGTATTTTTAAAAATGAAAAAAAGTTAAAATGTTTTTATATTGCGGATTTTTGTTGGGATTGTATATTTAAGATTGTATATAAAGATTTATAAAGAATAGTTATTAGAAATAAATGAAATATTAATTTTATAGCAATTTAAAATAAAGCTAAGTCGCTACTATATAAAGTTTTTTATTTAAATTGTATTTGAATTATTATACTTGTGGAATTATTAAAAATGGTTTATTCTTATATCATTTTTTTATTAGAGTATTATATAAAAATAATATGAGGTATTTTTCAATAAAAATAAAAATAAATGTTGTATAAAAACATTAAATAAACTTTTTGTATTGTATAAGTACGAAGATATTAAGCTTATAATATTTTTTAATCTCAAATTTTATTTAAAAATTTATATTATTTTGAATTTATAATATAAACTCTTACCATACTTGATTGATTTTATAATGGAAACAATCACCTGGGATGTTTTATGATGGAAACCCCAGTTAATTTCAAAAGATCGATACTATGAAATGCATGAGTCATAAATTGTTTCTATTATACAAATTGGGTGTTGGAATCTTTACATGAAAGGTAGATATTGATTTTGAATTAGGAAAAAAAATTTGCTGTGATGAGAGCATTATCGACGCTGAGATGCAAAAAACACATACTCGTATATATGATTATCTCAGGTAATTATTTTCAGGTTTAAAGAATTTAAAAAAAGGTATATATTTTTAAAATTGGAGATATTCGACCGTTAATGTAATTTCAATTTATATATATTTTTCTTTTTAAATGTATCTAATGTTAATAAATATATGATTGCGTATGAAAGTGTATCACCAACTCTATCACATTGATGACCCATTGCCGTAGGAACGTTTCGCTCGCGGTACTTTGAGGTAGTTCCGTTGAATTTACTGAAAGCGGACGTATGCATGACGGAAGTCGCGGACCGACAGCTGCGCGACAATTAATTCGCTTCTTGGGCCGCGGCCCCGTAAATTTGCCGGCGCGGTGTGTAACGGCATCGTCGTGACAATCGTCAATCACGTCCAAAAACGGACACACGACGTCGCGTGGCGGACACAACGGCGACGATGGCGACGGCGGCGCAATATTCGGACCGACACAAGCGACCTGGCTGTTCAGCCAGGTCGTCCGAAATGCAGAGCATGTCCGATGCGTCTTCACGGTGCGCGAGCCACGTGACAAAGGACCCTGTTGTCTCGGATCTGCCCGGGACAATTAGAATAATCAGACGTCATGCGATGCTACGCTACGACGTTTCGATATCTATCTTCTCTCTGGTCTCTATCGAATAATTTCAACGAATAACTTTTATCTCGAATTCTGAGTAGAAAATTAGGTCATAAACAATAAAAGTAAAACACATAATTATTTTTCGTACCTACACATGTTTTTAAAAATACATATTTATCTTTGCATTTTAAAGTGCATCTTTTTGTAAGTTTGAATTTTTAAATATTTTTCTACGTTTAAAAAATAAAAAGTATGGAAAAATGGAGATAGAAAGACTGAAAAATAGAAAGTATAAGAGATTTTTTCCTGTATTACAATATGTATGTTATTTTATTTTAAATTTAAAATTTTTAGTTTCTTTATATCGCTGCTATTTTGTGTTAAATAATAATATAACATTAATAATGAATATCTTAAAAATTATAAAAATGAATTTACATTTAAGCAAATTTCTTTTTACTTAACATAAGCATTGAGAATGAATGAACATTCATATTATTGAGCGCGTTGTTGAACGAGTTGTAAATTTTAATGAATGAAATTTTCTCTTGCCAATGTTACGAAAGTGAATGCTTTGACGGTATGAGTATCGCGCGTTTTTAAGGCGGCTCTGCAGAGCCACGCGGGTATCTCGAAATAAATTAATTTGAGCATGGGATCAGTTTTTCAAAGAGCCACGACGACGTGTAGGACCTGCGGGACAACCACCCAGCACGCCATTATTTCTCATTATTTCCCCTGGGCGCGGGAGGGGATAAGCGGAGGACCATTTATTTATTTCACCGGCAGCTCGAAAAAGATATGGTTACACCATGTGCGATGAAATATTGTACACGCGACGGGCGCTTCGATGAAAGGATCGTCGAGGAAAAAAACAATACTTTGGTAAAAGATGACTGAAACCATTCGCGTTTGACGAATATTTGTCACGCTTGAAGTTGCGAGAGAAAAAAAAATTACTGAACCTGATTGATATTACATTTTAATACTTGATGACGTTTTTCAGCTGCTCGTTGGTCGAGCTTATTTCAACGGGGCGTAAGCGTGTTATCGCGCCGCGAGCCCTTCACTGAACAATTTTATAAAATTGCGACGTGCATATCGTTCAGGGCGCGAAGCGCTCCCAGTCGTGTTGTAGGATCCTGCTTTTAAAACGCGCCACAGCGATGGCTGTGACAAAAATTGAAATATTTAAACCGCGTTAAAATGTGACGGCCGCAAATATATGGCGCGCGTGATCCTTATTTTTTATTTATTCGACGTATACCCGCCTGACTGGAGCCGGTGTAAAAAATTAAATAGCACTTCGTATAACAATATCACGCGGGTGTATACGTTTATGAGAATTTTCTCCGTGCGGAAGCGATGACTCTGAATGTGTGACAAGCATGACAAGCTTTTTTTCCATTTTGTTCATAGCGCGCAAACGAGTTTCGCGTTAACTAAGTTTTTGATATTTAAAATATAAATCGAAATACACGCCGCCACGAGAGAGACGCACTGTCGCGAGTGAATGAGATTTATTTATTTAATGTTTACGGAAACGATTGATCATATTGGCAAGTTTTTGTTAGTTTTCTCTCATATTATATATGAGAGAAAACGAACAAAAACTTGCCAATATGATCAATCGTATTGCATACAAAGCGCAATTTATAATTGTTGAAAGTAAAATTTTTTAAATTAGCTTAATTATTTAGAAAGCAAATGACTTATTCATTCGTACTTTGATGTGAGGGCGTCGCTCCATTCCGTCTCGACGGTTATGCGAGGCTCCGTTTCGATGTCATTTTCTGATCGCGACGATGTCACCACCGCCTCAGTTCCTCGGTACCAAGCTACCGTCCCTAGATCGTGGGGACCTTGCGACATGAGACACGTCAACGTCAGAAGACTTCCGGTCTTCACGTAGATATCCGCCTGGCCCATTATTCTGGCTCGTGCTTCTGCAACAGAAAGCGATTTGAGTTTGAGAGATTTTAAGCTGAAGAATGGCACAGTAGTTGTAAGAGTTCTTTCATGGGAAAAAATTAATTTTTTTTCTAAAAGTTTAGCTGAATATAAATCTGATAATAATTTTGTTAGATTATTAAAATAATTGAAAGAGGTTCAAATATGATGAGTGCTTCACAATCATTTTGGTGACCCAATAAAATTATTTTACAAAATGTTTTGACATTTTAATAACTAGCTTGAATATTTTACACAGTCATTTTGATGATCTATGCCAAAATTATTTTCAGCTCTATATTCAGCTAAACTTTTAGATACTTTAGCAAAACCGCTCTTTCCGTGTACTTAATTCAAATATCGATTAAGGATTCACTCAAGAAGAATCACAAAGTTTAGAAATATCTTGCGCATGTCCGTTCACGCGCCTGATTGAACATCGCTGCACCTGCTTCTCTCCACGATAAACGCACCGTTATCCATCGCGAAAGATTTTGCATCACGAAATGCGAGTGTAATTTCACAGAACACGACGAAACGCAGAGACAGAAAACAGCGGCACGTGGGAAAAATAAATCGGCGAGAGAACAGTTTTAATAATCGGACGTTTGTTTACACGAGTTTACACGTGTTGCGTCGAACTACTCGATAAAGCTATATCGCGTTGTAATAAAAGGTGCGTGATTAAGTTGAAAAAAATTGATGGCGAGCCACAGATACGGCGTTATTGCTGGTGCAGCGATGTCCGATTAAAAACATCGATAATTGATAAAACACGACCGATTACATGCGAGTGGTTTATAATAGTTACGTCTGACGAGAGAACATTTTTATTCTTTATACTTTCGTATGAATACGGCATACTTCGTACATTTATAATTGCAAAATAAACTGTACTTTTATTTTTCTTATAAGCAAGTTTTAATCTTAGCAACATTTTAGCAATATCTTTGTATCATTAGTATCTCCTATGATATGTCGTTAGCTTTTTCCCAGATGTATCGGACCCTCTTGATATATTTTTACATAGTAACTTCGCACATTATTTAATTCTTCATATTTATATTTATAACAAATCGTAGTTTTTAATAGTAAATGTCAGCGATCAATCGATTTGCAATCGCATCGATGCATCATCTGCATAAAGAGGCGCTCTGAAAAACGACGACGATGCATCCCGACGATGTTCGATCGATAAGTCACACAGCACGACTGTCCACCTTTCATCCGGTGGATTCTCCTCGTCACGGTTGGCCGTTCGGATTTTATATCACATTGCGATGACCAGGCGCATTCTTGCCGAGCTGTCATCCCGAGTCATAGAAGCGCGTCTCGATTCTATCGCAAGAGGTAAAATGGATGTGTCGAATTTGAAGAAGACGCGTAGCATGACCTTGTGAAGTGATAAAAAGGCCATTCAAAGGCAAACCATCATGTTCACGAAAAGCGACCAACTTTTGTAACTTGCGTACCAACATCACAACATTACTAACTCTGAAACGCCGAATAAGCGATCGACGCAAATGATTTTGTACTGTTAATAAATCACAAGTGCATAGCCTGTATTGTATAGAACAATTAATTTTAAGGCATATAGAGCAATATTACTAGAACTCTTTCTTGACGATAAACGTTCGAAGAAATTTCTGATAAATTTTTCTCACATTCGTGTCAAATCAACGATTACGTAATTTTATTATTAAACTTTACATTATTTTACATAAAAAAATTATTTTATTATTTAAAGAAAAAAAGTATGTAAACGTTGATTTGACGAGTGTGAGAAAAATTCACCAGCTATCAAAAATTTCTTCAAACGTTCACTGTCAAGGAAGTTCTTGCAGTATTGCCCTATTCCTCTTGCTAGACATCATCGGCGCCATACCACGCGGATGGTGTTGACGTTTCAAATACACTGTCAAGACTAAGAGAGATAGAAAATCTTCACGACCTCCTTTCGCGAATCGATATGGAAAAGGAAAATCGCGCCGTATCTTTTCTTTTTTTTTTTTTTTAATTATAAATCAATTTTATATTTTCCTCACAATGGAACTGTGCAAATGCAGATTTGCGTATGAAGAATTTGACTCGTTAATTTTTTTTATTGAAAGATATTTAAAGAGCGCATTGAACAACGGTTAAATAAATTAAAGCATTAAACAGATATTCACGAATGAATCTCTTGCCTTAACAAGAACCTACATTTCATATTCTACGTACTAGTTGTACAAGTCGTATTTAAAGCGATATCTCTTTTCACATTGTTTAAGTCTTGCCAAAAATCTTTTAGGCTACGATGGGGTCCGATCAAGTTTTACTGAAAGATCGCCGTTTGTGATGCAAAAGATGCGCTGACCGTATTCCGGCAGGTCGTTTTTTTCCGCTTCGAAAAGCCATCAGCTTTACATTACGCTGTATTGGAGATTAGTTTCTTTGTGACCCGGCGGCGCATCTATCTCTCGTTTCCTACTGTCTCCTACATGGTGTTTACGCTGCTCTAGATCGATAGTACGATGGTATTCTATATGTAAGAAAGAAACGATTGTGATTCTTCAAAGTTTTTGTGTGTAATATGCAAACTTGAATTTACCGTTAATTGATCGTCGTATTTCACGAATAATATAAATTGGTTTTCAATTTTCTCTTTTTTTCGAAGCGGAAAAAAATGATCTGCCGGAATACGGTCAGCGCATCTTTTGCATCGTAAACGGCGATCTTTCGGTAAAACCTTATCGTAGCCTCATAAAAAGATTTTTGATAAGACAATGTGAAAAGAGCTATCGCTTTAAACACGATTTGTATGTAAAATGTGAAATGTTCTTGTTAAAGCAAGAGGTTCGTTCGTCAATATCTGTTTAATGCTTTCAATTTATTTAATAGTTGTTTAATGCGCTCTTGAAATATTTTTTATTTAAAAAAATGCGCGAGTTAAATTCTTGATAAACTCTGTTCTTTATCTGCGTTTGAGAGAAAATTACATATTATATAATAATAGAAAATTCAAATAAAATTAAAAATTATTTTACTCATACATGGATTTATTGCTGATTGATTTGATTTTTATGTGGAACAAAGATTCTTCGCATAAACATTTTCTAATAGTAACTTGGATATATTACGTTTTCAGGATTTTAGAAATGTTTGGCACAAAAGGCACTGCAAACGCGATAATATCCTATGTATAATATCTGTAACGTTCAGAGAATATTCCCTATTTATTTATTTTATTTTTCGACCAACTTTTCATCCATCGTGTAGTAAGATAATTTTAACAAAACAGAGAAACCTAGAAAGTTACAGTGGCTTCAATGTGTATCTAATTTCACCCGTTACAAATGTCAGATACATAAACACAGCCGGCTGGCGCTAATGGAAGTTCAACGTGGCAAATAATCGATTCCAGTTTGCGGAACATTACGATGATGTAGATTACACGAATAATTCTCAGTTCAGTTACGTATCAACGTCGGCCGGCGTACTTGCCAGGATAATTACTTTGCCCAACTTATGCTCTCGTTCATGATAATATAACAATATTGAATTAAATTTGTGCAGAAAGGGAGAAATAATTATATATATGTACACACAATATATATATTTTATATATATATATAATATTTTAATATATATATATAATTTATTATTGTATTATAATCCGATAATGTATATTTGCATTACATGTTATTTGTGTTACATTTTATTAAAAGGCAATGCTTTCATTAAAAAAGTAATATATTTACTTTTTCTTTTGTTATTTTTTTAATTTAAGAAGCATTAACTTTACCCTTTTATAAATTAGAGACTTTGGAATACCTGATACCTGATTCGAATCTTGATCGAAATTTTCTCGAATCTAATGGAATTCAACTTGAACGCGAATATTTGGTAATTCGAAGATTATAAAATATATTACACAAAATTTGATTGCGTATACATTTTGTATTATTGATATTTGTATTAAAAAAATTTGAATAGTTATTATATACGTAATAAAATATTTTTAAAGTTACGAAGTAATCGGATTCGTCTCGAAATTGCTAATAAAATATTGAATCGCATTTCACGAGTGCTATATATTTATTTTATATTTATAATAAGGGTTACTTTAAACATGCTATTTTTTATGTAACTGTTGTCAAACTTTGTTAGCATTTTCGTTATACCTAACATCATTACAGAGAGATATGCAACCCTGTGCCTCTCCGTTCAAGATTACGCATTTCACGATCTCCGTTGTAGCTTTGTCTCCGGGTTGTTCATGCACGTGCTTACTATATACTACTAGTGAGGAGAAATTGTGTCGGGTCTGAGTGTCAGTACAGTAATAGAGAACAGATTCCAATTTACAGCGCGTAGGAACAAGGAGCCCTTAGATGCAGCTAATCCGATGTATGGAACGGCATACACAGATGTATCAGTCGTTTAAGCTGCTTAACGTCAAAGTGACTCTAGATGCCGTCAAGCAGTAGATTCAAGTGGGTGTAACTTGTTTTATCGTATGACACGTGTTATTCAGACGACTGCGAACGGTATGCTCATTCGTTGAATATTCGCCGTTAGAAATGCGCGATACTACAATGAGATGTCGGCATGGCAATATCACAATGAAACTGCGGTAACAGTACCTTCTAAGAATTCTTAAGAGTACTGTTTCAAGTTTGTTATAAGAAATTGATGGCCAAATTTCAAAAGTTTTTTGCAGAAAATCGCTCCCAGAAAATTGATACAATCTTATAGCGAATTCGACTGCACCAATGCGCGCTAGTGCGTCCAATTGAATTTCCAATTCAAAATAATAATATTACGCACTTGATTTTTGCGTACTTGACAAATGTTGGTCTAGCCAAACATATCATAGGCAATGCTTCTTGCCGGAAGTATAGGTATCTGATAGCTCGACTTATCGCTTCGCGACGGCAGCTCCCTGATACATTTATTTTATCCTCCACGAAATCCTCGTACGGTGAACCAATAAACCGGCGAAGTTCCGTTCAGGCGAGCTGAATCGCGCGAAGCATGGATTGAGTTCTCAGGTATATCTGTCGCGCTGCTCGAATTCGTCTTGAACTTGGTTAAAGTCGCGCACAACCGATAGGCAAGTTTCCTCGGACATTGTTAAAGTTTGAAAAGCAATAAATCCGATCTCTGATATAAAACGCTTTTTCAGTTGTCGAGAATACACGGTGGTTGAAATCAACGGTATTTTTGCCACTGAAACGAAGGAGAAACTGCAAAAATAACCTAACAAATAAAAATAATCTTTGCAAAACTGTGCAAATATTTGAAACAATTTCTTCATCTTATTAATATCGTTTATTATCGTTAATCAAAATCGTGTACTAAAATTAATCTGATACTGATTATTGGCCACATATATTACTTTAATGAGCATGCGTTATAAATAAATTCAATTGTTAGTCTTTATTAATTGCTTGAAGATGTTTAATCGATCATGGTAATTATTATTTAATGCATTTGAAATTTAGTGGTCTAACAAACTTATGAAATAAAATAATAATTTCAAAATAAATTAAATCTTGTGATATCTTCCACATGACTAACAGTAAGATGTTACATTTATTTTCTTTCTTCTTTTCTTAATTCTGTTTCTCACTACTCTCTTTCTCTCTCTCTCTCTCTCTTAGCGTTTTCTCTCTTATTTCCGTTCTTTTACTCGCATGCATGGATATTAATTCATTCGATGTACATTTATCTATTTAGTTTATTTTTATTTTTATTTTTATCTTTTGCCATTCACACTTCATCTTTGCCTGTTTGCGATGCTATTATATTATTTTTATTCTTACTTTTTATTTTTGTTTCTATTTTTCTTTTTTGCGTTCGTTTAATTCTTTTTGTTAATTCTATTTTCAGTTGTTTTATTTTATTTTATTTTATCAAATCTCTTTGTACTCACTTGCGTTTCGTTACTTTACTTTGTAATTAGCTTGTAAGAAGAAATTTATCTTTTCGTCCTGTTTGTATATCTGCTTGTCCTTAGAGGGCTAGCCCTAGGGCAGAAATAAATGCTCATTCATTCATTCATTCATTCATTCTCTCTCTCTCTCTCTCTCTCTCTCTCTCTCTCTCTCTCTCTCTCTCTCTCTCTCTCTCTCTGCTTGAAAGGAAACGTTGCTTTATAGATATGAGAAATTAACGTATAAGAAAAAACAAAAAAATTTCTAATAAACTATATACATATACTAGAATATAATAAAATTTTGAAGAAAAACATAACATTTTTCGTTAGTTAAAAAATATTTGCTTTTTACGTTACAAAAAAAAATACATATATAAAACGGAACTATTCATCTAAAATAATTTACATATATGTGTACGTGAAAACTATATTCCGTTTGCTTGCTGTAGTAGCTATCACCCGCACATATCGCTTATAGAATATCAATACAAATCTGCTAGCTTTTACACATGTGTTTTATTTAATTTTCGTATCGACGAATACGAATTACGAGCCCGTTTGCCGTTCGGCATTTCGTCGCGCGGTGCGGCGGTTATTGTTGATAAAAATACACAAATGCAATTTCGCCGAATACATTTTCGATGCGCTCGGCAAATGCGATTTCGTCGGAAATCGTAATCGCTTTACTTAACGTTCACAAATGACACGTTTGCGTCAGCGGAATTAGGAATCCGCTGTTGAATCTTTTAAAAGCGACGTTAATCTCGTTTTTATTTCGTTTGCGTTATTGTTGATTTCGAGGGGCGCAAGAAATATTATTTCGCGAGATTTTGCGGGGCGAAATCTTTTTATTTTCCTCGCGATGAAAGATGTAAGAGAATCACAGAAGTATTTTGACTTCGGTCAGCGGCTACGATTTATTGGCGCATCGGCGGCAATAAATATCTATCGATTCGTGCCGCGATTGCTCCGTTGTGGCGGTACGTCGAGGGTCAGGGAGCGAAAAGCTACCGTGCACACCCCGCGAACATTTCCACGTCGTAAAATTTGGAATGCTGCCCGGATATCTGAGTTAAAGCTCAAGTCCACTGGAAGTGGACTTGGTGGCGGAAGCGCGGGAAAGATACGCGGCATCATTTACTCGGCGACGAGATCGCATTCCGGGTCCGGTTGCCGCACCTTAATCGATTTCGTTCCTTTCCGTTCGTAAGTGCGTCACATACTTTCGGACAATAGAATGTACACACTCTCGGCAGAAGAGAGGTATGACCCCCAGATTGCGTCTGGATGATCGAGGGAGTGATGAACTTTTGTTCGTTGTACCGTTGATATTTTTCTTCCTTTGAAAATATTTTGCTTCATACAGAAGCGATCCCTCTTTATTTCATTTTGCATGCAGTTACTTATTTTTTTACTGTCAAGATAAAATAAGAGAGGAGAGAGTATTTTTCTAACTGGTATAGATAAACCGGCACTTATAATCAATTCTTATACGAGGGTCGTTCAATAAGTCCTTAGAAAAAGATAGAAAAACAAATTATTTTGGCCAGATTTGGCCCCCAGTGACTTTTTTTATTTCCAAACTTGAAAAAATGGCTCGGCGGAAAACGATTCACGTCGAACGAGGAGGTCATCGCCCAAACAGATGCCTATTTTGAGGACCTTCCGAAATCCTATTTTTTGGACGGCTTAAAAAAGTTAGAGAAACGTTAAGGAAAAGTGTATCGAGCTAAAAGGAGATTATGTTGAAAAATAAAAAAAAAATCTACCCAAAATAATTTGTTTTTCTATCTTTTTCTAAGGACTTATTGAACGACCCTCGTACAAGTTATTTAGTGGGAAAATTATTTAGTGAGATAATTTCTCTCTTAAAATCTATATTTTCGGCATTCGCATAGTCTTGCTAACTCTTCGTCCCACGGAGAACAATGCGGCACGGGAGGCTGCGATCCTCGCGCCTCGTCGATTTATCGGCTGTCGCGGTAGACGGGCGTTTGTCTTCTCGAGATAATAAGCCGCGTGGCCGTGTTTCTAAGTTCGTGCGGTCACGATTTAGCGGTGCGCGCGCGGGATGAATTTATGCGGAAGTCCGGGGGTGGTCGTAGTGTCGGAACTGCGGGAAGTGAATTATTCGACTTTGGGGAAAGCAGGCGGCCGGCCTTTGGCGACTCACGACGTAGGAATACCTACGAACAATTGTCACTGATGAAAATCACCCGGGCCGATTCGTGTCTGTTCGAAAATGGCGCGGCAGAACTGCGACCGTTGGGAGAATCCCGCGGAGAACGGCGACGAAAAAGTCGCGACTGACGACGTTTCTCGTAGTTAAAGCTAACGCCTTGGGGCAGTTTGTTAACCAGGGCGCAAAACGTCACGAGTGTAACCGGGAAAAACTTTTGGGAATTTCCGACGACGATGACGCGACCGGAACGCGCAGGACAAAAACAGCCCCAAGTGCGCTTTTAATGCTTTCCTCGCCAAAGACTATTTGCCACACGAAATTACTGTAAATAGCAAGCTTATCCTTTCCGCTTTCGGAATAAGGAATTATTACGTTGAAAACGGAAGGATCCTTCAAACGAGCTATATCGGTATGCAGTAGAGTGCTTTGTGGGAGATTCATAGCTTCGTAGATTCACAGATTCCGCCAGATCCGTAGATACGTAGATTTATAGTGTCAGAAGTTACCAAGTTATAAATGCATGAATTCATACGGGCTATATTGACATTTCAGAGCCGCGGTTTTACCGATCGTTAGATTTGTAGACACGTAATACATACACACGCCCACTTTCTATCTCTTTCTTCCCATCTTTCTCCATCTTCCTTTTGTACATCAACTTTTAAGAAAACGTACATTCTCACTGGATGATAAAAATTTATCTACCGATTCTTCTTCCAACATCCAGAAAAACTTTACGTAATTTTGGCCGCTAAGCCAAGACTTTAGGACCACACAAGTTATCTTTTATGGATTAATCGATATTACTGGCGCAAACTGCAGATTGAGAAAAGAGAAACTTTTACTTCCAGTTAGAAGACGCACATATACAAAGAGAGTTCCTATCTTTTATTTACAGAGGGAACCCGGGTAATAGTTCTTCTTAAACTTCACTTCTCAGCGATTCTTCTTCCCTGGCGTTAATTTATCCATGTTCGCGGAATCACGGACCGTGGCCATGCGATCGAACGCCCGGACGATCGGGAACCGTTCCTCATCCAGCGTGCAACGCGGGCGTAGAACAAAAGAGATGTCGAGCGACCCTCGCGGACAATATACAGGGTGGCGAATAGCGGCCATTAGAAGCAACGAAACAGTAGGTAAATGCATTCTGGCGCGGGGACGCGTTGTCCAGTACAGAAAGGGCGGTGACATATACACTTATACACACGCACGCATTACCATTCTCTTCCTCTCTCTTGGTCACTCTCCCTCTGGCCCTCTCTCTTTCCCCTCATCAACGTTTCATCCCATTCTCTCCGCCTCTCTTGCCTGAACAGTCGTCCGTGTATTAATTATCTCGTTATGCCGCGCGTTCCACGGCTGGCCCGTAATTTATGCGATCTATTCCGGCCGCGTTCACACTCTCCGCGTTGCCACACGGCCATAATCTACCCCCGTCGCGCCGTTCGCGTCGGCACGGATTTCTTCGAAGCTTTTTCGAATTTTCTGGCAATGAAACCATTAAATCATCAGTTATCGCTAATTATAACGAAACTAATTATCTCTTCCAATTAGCCAGAGTAGAAAAGAAATATGCAGGGCTACCACCGACATACGAGGCGCCTTTCGGCAAAATCGAATTTTACTCCGTCCCCCTTAACATTTTTATTTACCTATCTCTTTTATAAATAAATTACTTTTTAAAATAAGTTTTAAAAATATTTATAGAGAAAGCAATTTTTTATTTTTGCTTCTATTCGACATGGTTCTATACAAACTGAAAAATTTTAGAAACATCGAGAAATAAACAAATAAACAACTACCTGATCCGATCAATGGTTTCAGATTTTATGACATGGCTTTTCTAAATTGATATACAGTACTCGTTTTGGAAAAAATTAAATTTGACAGAAGGGAGAGCACATGCAATTAGTGTTAAAAATGGAGAATTGATTTTTAAAACTTAATTTAATCTCTCCCTTTGTTAATGCGCTTTTGTGCGGTGCAACTTGCACATCTGCTTGTAGCTCTGAAAATGTTAGTTGTATCACGAGACACTATATTTTTAAAATTTAAACTTATCACAATGTTACATAACAAATAAATAAACAAAATTATTATTTATATATTCACTTTTTACGTTATGTGTAGCCATTATTTTGCTACATTTTCTACATGTATTGTTACTATTTTTTTTTCAACTGTAAATACATTTTATTTTATAGCCAAGTCAAATTGAACGTAACGTACCTTCAGAAATGTTTTATGTTAAAGTTTCATTAAAATTAATTGAAAAAAATAAAATTGTGTTATTTAATTATTGTTCAATTTGTCAAATATAATTATATATGCTAAAAAAATATTGTTGGTTCACTACTTTTTCTTTTAATAACAATTATACAAAGTTAATTTTATTTTCTCCGCAAAATAACCTTCCTCTTATATCAGTTTTTAAAAATGAGAATCAGGAAAATCAAATTAGCTTAAGCTAATTATCTAGCTTGATTATTTCAATTGCTCGAGATCGCTTTTATTGTAAAAATATGTTATTCTGTTCAATCTTAATTAGTAAACATTTTCGACGCTGCTGTAAACTGCGTTTTAAAAGCTTCAAAAGTGATGCTAAATATTCTTTTCGTGCGCACTTAAATCGGCAATTAAACTCGACGTTAAGCACGCACGCCTCGCTCGTTTCCAACTTTCGCAGGACGGTCTCTCACTTTTTTTCGCTCGCTACCAACTTCCGGCTTTCAACTCCGTAAAAGTGTCGAGACGTGGGTTCGCTTCTCGCGCAATCAAGGAGAGACGAGAGCGATTCGTCGGATCGCGGCTGCTCTCGCTGGTGATACGCCATTTAACGTCCCAATTAGGCGAGTTTACATTTTTAATTGATCGCTTAAGTTCACTCTCGTTACTACCCGTCGTCCAAGGCAATCAGCTGCGCAAACAAACTCTACTGAATAAAACTGTACGATGGCGCATGGATAAAATTCATCGTTTGGACTTCTTCATTCCCTCTTGTCACGGCTGTCTTCAGCGCTGTTTTTACGATCTTCCTCGTGGCTACTCGCAAAAAGGTTCTTTCAAAGGTGCTTTACTCACTTCGCGTAGATTTACTTTTCTCGCGCAGTGACGATCGTCCTTCGATTGCATATATTTATCGACGCGAAACGTACTGATTATAATAGATTGAAAAAAAGCTTTCCAGCGAATGTAAATTTGGAAGAATGTAGATTGCGATGTAGAGGAAAGAATTGCTAAATTAATATTTCAGAAACTATTACTAATGTTTATTTAATTAATAATCTATCGAAAAAAATCAATACTTAATAAGCAACAATAATGAAAAGACATCGAAATAAAACTGATTTAAATTTATTTTTGCAATTGATATATTTTTAGTCACATCCATTATTAATTTTACTATTATCACCTATTAATTAATGATTAATATCATTTATTGTAATAAATTTTGTGATACTATTGAGGAAACTTGATAGATTTTATAAAAATATCGATTTAATCTTTATAATAATTGCAAATATGTATATACGATAAATGTAAAATATTCTACAATAAATCTTTTATAAAAATACAAAAAATTAAGTATAAAATTGCACGATTACATTATTATTAGCCACATAAATTGACATCAGTTTTAGCCACATAAATTGACATCACTAATTTTTTAAAATGTTAATACGCACAAAGCAAGATGTAATCTGTTGTTTTTTATTTATATTATTTATTTCTTATTTATTTTATATTTTTATCATTTAAGAGGATGCTAAAGTACCGCGAATTACCGACATTTACAGCTTTTAAATATCTTCGAATTGGCGTTACAGAATCACAAAAACTTTTTATAGAATTAAAATACGCGTAAAAAGAAAGGGGGCCCGGATAAATTTTACAAGAAAATCGAATAAAAAGTTAATAAATCATTAAAAATTCATTCGTATAGCCGTCACCTGAGATTAACTTTACCTTAGTTCAGAAGTTGTGTAGCTTGCACACACAAAATGAGGGTAGAGCACTCTTCAGAAAACACGCACGAATAACACTGACCGTGTGAAATTACGACTAAACGCCTAACAAAAAAGATTAACTAATGTGCTTTTACCGGCATGCATATTTCGCTCAGCGAAGCTGAACTGTCATAAACAGAGCAGTGATGGTGTGCAAAAGTAATTGATAGGTCTTTTCGCAGATGGCACTACAATCGAAAAACAAAGACAGATCTATGCGTAAAGAACGTTAGCTTGGTGTTAGCATTCCCCCTTTCCCTTCTGCAGAAAAAATAATCTGCAGTACCGACGTTGAAGAAGTTCTCTTGTTACTTTAGCATCCTCTTAATGTTGCTTACATTAAGTAAAAATATAAAATATTGATGAGATACGATTTAGGCGACCGTGATATGTATTCAGTAACTCTTCTCTATTTTAGTTACATGTTAAAAAGTTTGAACTAGAGTGCTTCATTAAGAATTTTAAATTAAAAGATAATCTATGTTTATAAATTTAACAATGAGAGTTAAAAAAATTTAGTCATTATTATATTAACTATTATAATCATTAATATATATTTTTGTTAAGTATTCTCTTGGTAGCAAGCAATGCTCGTAAAAGGAACCTTTTAAGAGGCATTTGTCTTTCCCTTTGGACAGATCTTTCGTCAAAGTACCACTGCACGTTCCTGCCATTAGAGGCGATTATACAATAGCTAAACTTATTACGTTGTCCATTAGTTCTAAGCTTTCGACTTTATACTCCGCGGAAAATCGTTGGATACACGTGTAATAAAGGGGGGAATAGAACATGGTGGTAGGAAGTAGAAGAATGGGAAGCTCGATGAAATTACGCTTGGTCACGTTGCCCCACGGAATTACGTGCTGTTCACCGACAAGAATGATGAAAAATTGAGTAAAGCGATTGTTCGATACGCCTGGCAGTCAAAATTCCACTTCGATTTTTAACCCTACCGCTTGTCAGGCAGACCTTTCAAGAGATTAAGGTCAAGAGGTTGGCACGAAGAAAATGTTTCTAGATATTTGTTTCTCACTTTTTATAAAAATTGAAAATGTACCGATACTGTCTCCTGACAAATAGCGATGCTTCGTTAACACAGAATATTACTTTTTAAACGAGCTGTGTCGTCGTAAATGTCAGAACAAGAGGATAAATTCTACAGCAGCAGTCGTTACGGTGCGACGTTGCACAGCTATTTTATACGAAAAACAATTTTAACGATACCTAACGAAATAGAATATTTAGCATCCGTCGCCGGTGAAAGCATCGTTATACCAACGCCAAATGACTTTGCAGCAGTCGATTTACTATTATTTGTCTCTCGTTTAAATTGACAGTCCTTCGTCATCACATAGTTATTTACTTACATCCTGGGCAATATGTTTTCTCTATATTCGGTACATGGAAGGTATCGGCGTCGAACAAATCGGTCTCGCCAGTATGCCAAGTTAAATAAAAAATGAAAAAAAAGGAAAGGAAAAAATGGAAAACGAGGGAAAGGATGAAAGAGCGGAATGCATTCACATCGGGTGCTCTTATTTGAAAAGTATTTGTTTACACGTAGCGTAATATTTCTCGCCCGCTTCCGTATTGATCGTAACGTTAAACATGAATTTACCGATCGCAACACTCATGTAACGAAGAAAAAAATCCTCTTACAGCAACAAAGATTTGATAGCTTGTGGAAAAGATAATAAAGTCTCGTAAAGATAAAGAAGCAAGAGAAAAGGGAGATAAGAGAGAGCATAATGCTTAAATCAAAAAGAAAAGAAAAAGAAAATACAAAGAGATGAGAAAACGCACAGAGAAATAAGAAAAATAAGTATCTTTAAAAATTGAAACTCTTGCATATACATATATATATAATATTATATAGCATTAAAATTAATCCAATTAGTTTTCCTTTAAAATAGTTCAAAGTAATCTAATATTGAATATTAAAAATGTATCCAGTCGACACAGTTTTATGTGTTCACTATACAATAGCTAAAAATTTCAGTATCACGTTTTATATAACATAAAAATTGCATCAATGATGTAGTTATATTATAATCAAAGTATATTTACGTCATCTTATTATAATTATTTCTTTAATAACTATGTAGTTCTAACTTTATATTAGTTTAAATTCTACATATTGCTATGTAAATAATATTTGCACATTTATATAAAAGAAAGCAATAGATACAAGTAATTATGATATAAATATCACGAAATATTTGTTATATAAAGTATTATTTCCAAATTATGTAATAATTACAAATTGTGTCGACTGAGTAGAAACCGTCACTCGATAGTTTAAATATTTTTCAGTGAGAGAGAGAAAGCAATATCCAATGTCCAACCACAATTAATAAAAAAAAAATAAAAATGACAGAATGCTGAAGTGTGAAAAGTTGGTTATATCCTATCCCGAAATGACAGAGTGAGAAAACGCTACAAAGAACAAAACAAGTCGGGGATGCGTCTCGGAGAAAATGCAAGCAATGCAAATGTTGGTTATATGCCGGGTACGAGGAGACGAGAGAAGTGAGACGAGGAATGCGAAAGGAGACGGTGGAGGCGAGAGCTTTTATGATTCGTCAGCTGCAGTCTCCAAAGTTGCGCGACGAAACAAGACTGACTTTCATGACGGCATTATGCCCGGGCGCAATATGTGCATCGGTAGTTTACGGGCGCGGTAACGTCGGCATATCTTAATGCGCGCTGTAAAATGAACTTTCAAACAATTTCCGGCGGATGCATCTAAGTTACGCCCGTTGCGCTTTTATTCGTACACTCGAGATATTGCATTCTGGTGTTTATGGAGAAGGCGCGCGTGCGGTAATAAAAGTGTTATACCGTGTACTAGACGTGTATCGAGGCGGATTGAAACGTTGATCTTGGATAACTTGCTTTATCTTTTACGCTCTGCAGTGTCAATAAAGGATGCGTGAAATCGCGTAAATCGCGTAAATCGTGTAAATCGCGTAAATCGCATAAGATAAACGCCACTTGATCCCTATCACGTTGCAGGATACTGCACATATTGTGCATAAATATATAATGACGCCTACAGTAATGGGTATTATGGAGATTGATATCGAGAAGCTCGTATGTCATAATAAAACATCGCGCGATATTTTATTAAAAGAGAACGGTATTGTTATTTGTTAGAAACACATAATGCACGTTGCATGCGCGTTTGTCTTTGTTCGTTCCTCGCGTGACGTGATATTGGTTTTATGATTTCATTAATATTTATAACGTGCAGCGTGTGTGTATGTGTGTTGATTTGAAAAGTTGCATTTGTCGACCTGTTGCGTACGCATTGACACGCGGACGAGGGAGCGCAGTAATGTGACAATGGTTGATTTGCGATTACGGTGCGACATCTTTCTGGATGCACAATCTACAATTGCATAATCTACTTCATGATGGATGTAAAGCGGAAATAGCAGAAAAGAAACAAGGCAAATGAATTTGATTTTCCATGCGAGTTCTACGGTAACTACCGCGTCATCCATTCAGCATTACCATTACTCTGTCATATGACTGTTCAATTTGTTATACCGTAATATTGTATTTACATTTAATATGAATAAAATTATCATATTATATTATATTAATTTGAAATAAACATTTCAAACTCAATTTAAGCCCAGCACAAGGTAAGAAAATGTGTAATTAAATGTGATCGTACATCGTGCAAAAACATTCTTGCATAAATACATGATAACAATATAATGTAATAAAACTTCGCACACTGAAAAAAAAGACTGCAATGGTTATAACTACCAAATATATAGTGAAATAGTATCAATTAAATATTTGGTCAATATGTAACCAAAAATAATTTTACTTTCCTAAATATTTAGTAACTTATACCAGATTTGATAATATTTATTAAACATTTAGAAAAATAAAATTATTTTTGTTATATTGACAAAATATTTAATTGATACTAGTTCACTATACATTTGGTAGTTATAACCAGTCTTCTTTTTTCAGTGCATATAATTGATTTCAGCTTTTTTGTCTAAGGTTTATTCGATGTAATTCCCGCAAAACGCCACGTATTGTTGCGATAAATGCGAAAAGCGACAGCAAAATGCATCCGAAGAAATCTCAATGGCCCGGGGCTTGCGACGCGGCGAGTAGTTTTGATCCACGACTTGATCCTACGTAACGGCGCGGTGCGGCGGCGGCGGACCGAGAACGGCCATACTCACTGCCGACCGTATCTACTTTCTTGCGCGAGTCCACCGACTGGTGGTCGAACCAGGTCGTCTACACCTACAGGTGCGTTTTTGCGACTCGACCCGGATATATGTACGCATTCAATGACTTTCAGATTCGTACGTTTTTGTCCACATTTGCGCTCGCAATAGAGAGCGTTATATGGGAGAAGCGCCGGGGGAAAATCCCCACATGTTGTCCGCTTATCTCTTTACATTTATCAGCCGAGAAACTTCTTGTTACTATCTTGCTTCCAACGGGATTTTGCAAAGAAAAATTCGTTTCTTATATATTACCCATGGTTACAAATTAATTCTATTTAGAATAAGATGTTTCTATTAATTAAATTTTGACATTTTCGAATTAAATACCATTTTAAGAAAGTAATTTACTTTTTTTTACATTTATATCTATTTCTATTGTGTTAAAAATCTATCTCAATTATACGCCTTTACCGTATTATTATGTTAGTTCTCTCCGCGCTGTTAATGTCCATATTTGCTACTCGTTGTTTGCACGCGAATAATCTACGTACGCAAAATAATTTGTTTTTATTTTCAAAAAGGTATAGCGAAAGTACGATAAAGGTACGGTAACCATAAATAAGTTAAATGGGAGGAATTACGTATTCGGCGTCCCATTTCGCTGTTATAAATTCCGTAAAATATTCAAAACATCCTGTCGAAAGGACATCGTGGAATTCGCGCGTTACAGAATAAAAAATGTCCCGTTCTATCCTCAAGAGCTATTGACGAATGAATTTTCGAAGTGAGAAGTGTGAAAGTTCGTTTTATGTTTTATCGCGGCGCTGTTAAAGCGACGCTGACTCGAGTAAGAAAGATCGAATGTTCTACTGATACGAAAATAGATGAGATAGCCGAGCGTCTCGTTAAAAACGGAATTCGAAAAGTTTTTTTGCCACGACGGACTTGGGAGTAAGGATCAATAAAACTTAATTAACAGTTGCGGCCTATTAATAATGAAAAGCAATTATCGCGTTGAAAATAATGGAATGAAAAAACGTGATACCTGTGAAATCTCTATCGCATTGTTATTCAGGAACAAGCTAAAATTACGTTGTACTGGATAAAAAAAAAACCATTGCTTTAAATTAATTTGTGTCACTAAATGCGTCATTGTCAATCAGGCAATGCCTGATTGGACAAATCATCGTAAAAATTCTGAATAACAATGCGATTAGTCAAATTGCGAAGAAGATTGGATTGTATTTTTAATTGATTTTGCGTCTAATAGTGCTCTATATTTGGATTTTGGACAATTTGATAAAAACTAAAAGCATTATTTATCGTCAGACAATAGCTAACCTACATGATATATAGGGTGCCCCGAAATACCCAAATCGAAATACTATCGCAAGAAAATTCTCGAAAAATTGAGATATTAATTAAAATAGTTATTTGTAAATTTTTATTTCAAGCAGTAGTTTTTGAGAGTAAGTCGGAAAGAACGATTTTTTACTGAAATTACTTTATCTGGATACAGATCCGAAAATAATTTTGTTGGCTCTTCAAAATAATTATGCTGGACGTGATGAACAATGCAGCAAAAATTTTTGACATTCTAGCAACCAGCTTGAACGTTTTACATAGTTGTTTTCACAGTTTAATATAATTATTTTCAGATCTGTATCCAGTTAAATTTTTAAATATTTCAGTAAATCTGATTTGAATATTTTAGTAAAACTTCTTTCCGTGAGAGTTTAAAGTTAGTCAATCAGATATTACGTTTAGATGATTACATACGACATGTAATCGTCTAAACGTAATCTCTGATTGACTAACTTTAAAAGTTCATTAAACTACCGCAGGTGCAACTCACGGACATACGAATGTAAACGTAGTTTGCAATTGGCTTTAAACTCTTGTATCTAAAAAAATTGTGAATTAAAAATTTACAAATAACTATTTTACTTAACTTTTCGAGAACTTTCTCGCAATAATATTTTGATTCGCGAATTTTAAGATACCTTTATATTTACTAGATGATTCATACGGGACAATCAAGTGAAGATTGCACGAATTTACTTTAACATATCCATTGATGAAAACTGCGACGTGTAAGCGATGTTCATCCACGATTACCTCGTCGGTGTCTTACGGAACATATTCTTTCCGCGTCGTTGCGCGATACGATCAGTCAATGCAAGTCGTGTCCGGAACGTCTTTGCGGCTCGTTAATCTCTCCTTGGCGGCGAGTTAAGGAGCATCGCCGTGGAAGTTGTAAGATTTCTTCTTCAAACACATTTCCCGGTAACGCGCTTGGCTTCTTTCGCCGCTCTCGCGTCCACGCGGAGAGAATTTCCTCACGCAATATCCACAACGCGAGTTCGCTCGGGGATGCGATATAATTTTTACCGCGCATAATGCGCAGTAAAATATTCTTACGTGGCGTTTCTTATTTAGAAAAGATACTCACAGCGTCGGATTTAATAACGTCTCGCCGTCTCGTTCGTGAAATCTCGCGGAGACGTCGCATTTATGTGCTTGGTCTCACAAAGGAGTCTTGCGATTCTAGAACGAGAGTCGATAGCGAGGACACGATATAAATATCGAGGAGAAAAAATTTAGACCTTGCACCATATCGAGCTACGCAATGTTATGAATGAACAATGAGCATGTTTCAATAACAACAAAATTGCAATAATAAGCGATTTCACATTCAGTAAATAAACTTTCACACTGAGAGAAATCGTTTGGTAGTATAGTGATCAAATGAATTTTATAGTTACTGATACCAAAAACTTAGTTACATTTAACAAAAAAACTTTTTGTAATTTGTTGTATGAAAATAATTATTTGGTTAAGACTGCAAATTGTTTGGTCAAAACGACTATATATTTAGTAACTATCACTATAAAATTCATTTGATCACTAATCAACCAAACTTTGGTTGATTTTACAAAACATTTCTCTCAGTGCAAGCTTTCACACTTGTAATTAATAATCTACAGCCCAAAGAAATTTTTTAAAAAGATGTTACGCAATATTTTAGTCATCAAAATATTTTACTTTTACTTTCTTTGGTTCCACAGCGAATATCTCTCTATTAATTTTCTAACATAGCGTATCTCTTGTTATACAGAGAAGAATATTTTCTATCGAATCGAATTATAAATCTTATGTCATAATAGTAGAGAAAGAAAACAAGATAGCCATAGATATCGAGAAACGCTTTGCTTCGTAATATTTTCGACGAGGTGGAAGTGGGTTAATGGCTACCTTTTGTGAAATTATCATGGCATTTCTAATTGCGGTCATACTGGCGCAAGTCCAGCGTCGCGAATACGCGCGATACGATCCTGCCAAAATGCTGATTGCGCATCGTGAGCATATATTGAGCAAACATATGTAAGAGCACAGATACGTGTTACAGAGATTGCTCAGTCTAATATCTGTCACATTCGCTCGTGAGATTCTGTGAAAATCTCAACAAAAATCTCGGCTATACACATTTACCAACTTTTTTCCCGTTTTATCCCGAGACCGCATCACAAGCAGAATTAGTGTTCGAGCTTTTTATTTTTGTGCTAAAATATAATTATACATGTGCGCAGCGAGCCGATGTGCTTTGTAACTAATTGCTTTCTCTCTTTCTTTCTCTCGCTACGTATATTTTGGTTTTCGGACATATTCCAGCGTTTGCAACTCACAATCGCAGATCCTGATCCCTTTTTAATCAATCTCATATTCCCGCTGGCTCAGCCACGTACTGGAGCTGCACCGCGTAATTTAGTTGGACGAGCAACGGGCTTTAAAAACTAACTAGGTCAGTACGTGCAAACGCTGATTTAGAATAAAAAAAATGTTAGAGGATGAAGTGATGCGAACTATGTGTAAATCTTTGTACGTAAATAATAGAAAATGAAAGTTGAAATTATAAAACATATAACTTAACACTCGACAAACGCATAATAATGTAAAAAATCAATTAGAGAATAAACGATAAATACTACAAAAATAAATACATATGGAATAAACAATAATGTAAAGCGTCGCTCTTTTTAATTTTTTAAAAATCGGGAGAATTATTTCAATGTAGTATTTTTTTTTTTCAGAAATTTGTGCATAAAATGAGATTTAAAGGCGCCTATTAAATCGCGATATAGACGGAAAGGCTTCACCACCGACCAAATCGGCGTTTGAATGCGTTTACCTCCGGCAACTTCCACGTATACGGGTAAACTCGTGCAGATTAAGAAGGGAGCTAAATTCGCACGTGCAGAGCTCTTGCTCTTTGACGAGTGGTCGTCAAAGGAAAGGCGTAAGAGGGGCCCCGCAATTTACTCGTAAGCCTTCGACATTGCGCTTTGTGCGCCGCTCTAAGTCTAGTTGATACCCCGCCAGCAAAGCATTTTGCGCGTAGCCCATTCGGAGAATTTGGCGAAATTGCGATTCGGGCGACGTCTCTTTTCTCCACAGCAAGCAATGCACGTGTATCTGAATCGTAAGTACAGACAAATTTAATTTAATTATTATGCTTAGTTAAGAAAGACAAGCACGATATACGAACGGAGATATTTAGACATACCTACTTGTATTTTGTTAGATAGAAAAAATTTTCTAAATATACATAAGTTATAAGAGGATTTTTTAATAAAGTTTTAAAAGATAACGACTGCGTCATAATTATAGATTGTAAGTATCGTTTCATTCTGCATTTTATTCTTTTTTATTATCTTTCAAATATCAATACCATAATTATGTTACACTTTTCTAAATTTTAATTAAGCGAAAGATAGGATGATTGTCCCAATTACTGCCACTGTGGCATTAGAATAAAAAGTATGAGATTGTTATGCATTTAAAATGTTGTGATGTTAAACTAAGACTAGTATATAAACATAAGTAAATGCGTGGCAGTATTAAATAACACGGGCAAATAGGGACACTGAAAAAAAAGACTGGTTATAATTACCAAATGTATAGTATCATTGAAATATTTTGTAATATAACCAAAAATAATTTTATTTTTCTAAATGTTTAGTAAGTATTATCAAATCTGGTATAAGTTACTAAATATATTTAGAAAAATAAAACTATTTTTGGTTATTGACAAAATATTTAATTGATACTATTTCACTATACATTCAGTGGAGGCAGTATTCAGAACATTGACTGATAATAATAGGTTGAACAATATCTTGAATTTTTATTTCTTCCATATTTAAATAATCAATCACTTTTTCTCTCGTTGCTTTTATTTTGTGTACATTAAAGTTTTTAATAATGATGAAAAAGAATATTAATGATACATTTTAAAAACTACGAACTAAGCATATCAACAGCCACTACGTGCTTAAAGTGGCAGTATAATTAGGACAGTTACCCTAGAGGTGACAAAGTTTATTCGATTCGTCTCCTTCGCGAATCCCGACTTTGCTTCTAATGTTTCAGACCGTAACGAGAGTGGTGAGTTTATCTGCCGACTCCCGCGGGATGCATCCTGCGAGGGAGAAGCGGGGGAAGAAAGGCTGGCTTTTGATAAAAAGTGTCATTTAGCGGACCCTAGTGGCGCACCGTGCTCATAAACTCACTCCCGCGTCTTGCCAAGATTCGTGGCTGCACAATGACGCTCACGAACGCATTCACCGCGTTCCCTCTCCGGAAGTTCCTCTCCGCCGGAAACTGCTACGTCGCGCAAAATGCTATGTCGCAGTCCCTACAACCACCTCGTGGCAATCATTCGCAACATCGTCGGGTTGTCATGCGGCAACTAATTACTGAGATATGATTTATCGTCGCGTAGAATGTTGCAATAATTATCGTGCGGATCTTACGGCTTGTAATAATTAATTGCGACAATTGTGCGTACGAGCCGACTAGTACTCTGATAAGGAGTGCTGACTATTTCTCCCTGTATAGTGTTTAACGTTGAGATAACTCGACGCGAGACATTGCCATTGCAGTATACGTTTTTCAGTATTTAAATCAGAACTGCAGTGTTTACTCGATACATTAGGGAAATGGAACATACGATATGCATACGTTTAATAGATCTGGATGCTAAATCGTAATGCAATAATCACAATGCTGGTGGAAAACTAATACTGACATAATTGCGTCTAATTAATTTCGCACACAAATGAATCTCACTGGCGTGCGCTGCATTGACTATTAGTAAAGTAAATAAACCTGAATACGGAAGTTCCGCGTGCATAATGACAAATGGTAACGGCTTATTACTAATCCTATGCGTGCACGCGGTTGAGCTAATTACGTAATCGTATTTATCTTTTCACGATTCTATTAAATGATACAACAGAGAGAAATCGCCTTATCCGAATTCACTGCGTAGCTATTTATGTGATACATGTGAATATGGTGCTGATCATACACGAGCTTAATTCTTTAAATAAAAGCACTAACTAAGAAATTTATATTACACAAATATAGAAATGTATAAATCTTTCATTAAATACGGATAAATAAACTCGAGCTTATGAACAATTTATATCAATATTATTACTTTGAACTCGTAATAATGCGTTAAATTTTCTATAGAATAATTTATTTAATAAATTTATGTTAATTAATAATTGAAATAGAGCCACTAATTAAAGTGCCATAGCGTCCTTTGTATTTATAATGAAAATTGTTTTCAATTTGCGATATAGGGTAACAATGCGTTTAATAGAAAGTATATAACGACAAAGTAAACGTTCGTCATTGCTGTTTTACGGTTTTCGCAATTTAGGATCATGATGCGATATATTTGCAAATAACAGCCCATTATAGCTGAGTGTAAAACTACGCGTGCGTTAATAATTACTCGCATAATTTCGACAGTGTTTCGCGAGACCTCCGCCGATTTAATCGCCGCTTATATTATTTATAGCGTGCCATTATATAGTTTCTGCGGTGAATTGCGTCGCTGCGTGATTGCGTGCGACAAATCTCGCGGCACATTGACTTGAACATGAGTGATTTGGAGTGAGGATTTCGCCGGCGCATTCGCGGTTTCAGCCGCGCGTTTTCCGCGTAAATCTTCGTATAACGCGAATGCTTATATCACGCTTGGTAATCATCGCTACGATAGTCATTACGAGCACGACTGTTCGTATACAGTGGTTGGGGCTCGCTATCGAAAAGTGGCTCGCGTGACCAATCCAATTTTTCATCGGCACACAATAATTGACTACAGCTTCCAGAAGGAATTGAGAATGTAGAAACAAAGTTCGCAATTCTCATTACTTTTTTTTATTTTTTTTATTAAGTTAGGAATATAGCTTTATTCTTACATCTGCATTATTTCTCATGGATAAAAATGTCAAGCAAATAACATAGAAAGAACAATTTTATTACAGCATTTAAGACTTTAACTAGATACAGATAAAAAAATAATTTTAATGTTGAGCATCAAAATAATTATGTAGGATGCGCAAGCATGATAATGTTGCTGCAATCAGTTTTGAAATTCTAGCAACCAAATTAAACATTCGATACAATTTTTTAAATGGTTCAACATAATTATTTTCAGATCTGTATTTCAGAAAAATTGTTCTCTCCGTGGAGTAATCAATATTTTCAATTTAATTTTAAAATAGAAAACTGGAAATATCTTATTGAATTTTTATATAAGAATTTCAAGTTCAATTTATCACAAATATAGAAAATGAAAAATTTTAATGTACGTGTATACATATTTTGCATTTTTGTGCATTTAATTTATATAAATCATTTTAAATTAACCATTTGGAACTAAAATAAAGTAGCAGAAATCAACTTTATTATAAGCATTCTCGGGTTTTTTCAGTTGAGACTTGTGGAGTGCTTGGTAAATCGCTGTAAATGAAAGTAATTAAACTTTTTACGAGAGAGCAGAAACTTAACTTAAAATCCAACTGTGTTCTCGCCGGTGCCGCAAGAATGTCGTGAACAATTTAGAAGCATTGCATTGGCTTGTCGAGAAAGGATGTCATTTTTCACAATGTTGTTTGACAAATTGTTTAATTCTTCGACAATGGTTTTTAAAAAAGTTATTTGACATTAGAAACATAAAAAAATAAATATTTAAATAGAGTAATATATTTTCAAATTGTTTTTTCACTTTTTCTGTTAATGTAAAGGATTAAAACGCTAAATAGTACAAATTCTTCGAGCGTATATAATTGTCTCTATTATATTTATTATTGAATTTTCTTTTGGAATTTTATACACTTTTGTTCATGACAGCTTCGATCACGCGTTATAGAACGTCAATTCCAGTTGGAGTATGTTAGCGCAGGTTGATTAACACTCGAAACGAGCTCCTATGCAATTTTTCGGGAAAGCCGAAAGGCCACTCGATTTTTGGAGGCACGCGGGGATGCAGGCGAAACGAGAATGGCGAACTTATACGCGAAAATTGCTGTGGGCACGTAACGAAATTTGTCAGGAGATGAGATTTTCAGCAAGGGCAGTTATGTACGCTGTGAGAATAAATGGCGGCTCGGTGGAAAACGAGTTCTGTGTGGCTGCTAACAATAAAGACAGAAAGAGAGGGAAATAAAAGAAAGTGAGACGGAGCCTGTCCATTCCGCGATGGTGGCGGAGATTTCTGAGTAAGTTCTTAAATTTCCGCCGGTGGAGGACAAGGCATTCATGAGCGCAGAATACGAGACAAGCTGTCTCTCTCTCTCTCTCTCTCTCTCTCTCTTTATTTTTTTTTCTCTCTTTCTATCTCGGTTTTGGCTTCTAGTCAAGTTCTGATCGGATTTATAAAAGGGCCGGGTAATTATTTTCGGTCTCGTAATAATTGGTGATGGAATAAAAATTATTAGGATATAAACATCGATGCGAATGAAGGGAAAGAATCATACACGACTGTGTAAAGGCTTTCATTTGGTTAAGAAAAAAATCAAGTATATATAAACATTAAATATATGTAAAAAATATGGTAGTAAGTAATATTATATAAGTAATAATAAAAATATTACGAAATACCATAAATACGATAAATCTTCTTGTTTTAAAAATGATTAATTTTCTTTTATATAAGTATATATTAAAAAATACACAGTAAAAAAATGTGTGTTAAATTTAACACATTTTGCATGTCCCAAACGGTCCACCCAAAATTTTAAATTAATTTCACGCAAAGCAAATATGTTAGTCAATCACGTAAATATTATGTAATAAATTAACACAAAAAACGTAACACTATATATGACATAAACATATTTAATGCCACATAGACACATTTATAATGTAAAATTTAACTGAAATAGTATGTTATGTTTTCTCTGTGATA
>QKQZ01009388.1:0-13651 GCA_003595255.1 Solenopsis fugax | reverse complement strand
GACGACGGCAGCGACGATGACGAAGCGCCAGGTAACCAGCAGACGCTCTAAACGCGGATCCTGCCATCTCTCGCTCTCCTCCTCCGCGAGGAACGCGGACGGCTGACGTCTGTCGGTTCTCTCTCTCTCTCTTTCTCTTTCTCTCTCTCGCTCCCGCCTATTTATTTTCACTCGACATATGGCCTCGTCAAAATTCAACGCTCGTGAGACACGCGGCATTTTCTTAAACGATCGTTGATCCTGCATGGTGTTCAAAGAAAGATGCCAAACGGATTTACACATATAGAAGTTAGAATATTATTAAATTAGAAATCTAATTATTCAAATATTAGCTTCATTAATTAGGATTCCAAATACAATATAAATAAATAAACATCTCGTGTTTATATACAATTAATTGCAGACCCTACACACACGTAGACATATGCATTAATTGATTTACTTTAATTGAATTTCTCAATTAATCAATAATTATTTGAAATTAAACAGCTAATTGATAATCAATATTTAGTCAATATGTAACACATAATTTTCCAAACATACACATGTCTACACTGCTTTGAATGCTAAATGCGTAGTACGAATATGCGCCAAGGTGTTTGAAATGTTTTGACTCCTTCGCCTGAATCTACTTATTGTTAGCCTATCTCGTTTGTTTTTTTCACTTCACGATCGCCATTTAGCAAACCACTAATTTTTTCTACAATCTGCGGCTTTTAACAAAATTATTTCAGCTATTTGTTACAAATTTCCAAGCTCCACAATTTAAAAAATTGAAAAAAAAAGAGATTAATTAATTTTGAACATGAAGAAGTCACTATATTGTATCAAAACTAAAGATAATACAACACTATTAAATACTCTACTAAAAACTCTAGCAAATATGTATACTCGTGAAATTAAATACGTTAGTATTGTTATCTTAATAAATATAAATTTATTAAGCTTTGATATAATATAGAATTCTATATTTTAAGAGGATGCTACACTGACGGGAATTACCGACACATTACAGTGTTCATTAATTTTCGAATTGGCTCTACAGATCACAAAATCCTTTTGCAGAATAAAAGTACGCACCAAAACAAAGTCCGGGCTGGTAAATTTTACAAGAAAATCGAACAAAAAGTTAAAAATTTATTTATTTTCGGCTCGTCAACCGAGGTTAACTTTTGTCATTTACTGACGTTCTGTAGCTCGTATGTATGAAATGAGACCAGCCCGGACTTCAGAAAACTCTAACGAACAACACTGACTGTGTGTCATTCCAATCAAAAACCTAACAAAAAAGTTTAATATACAGTTACCTATACAGCTGTACGTGTACAAATTTCGCTTAGCGCACGTAAACAATGACAAGCAGAGCAGTGATCGTGTGCAAAAGTAATTGATAAGTCTTTTCGCAGATGGCACTACAATCGAAAAACAAAGACAGATCTATGCGTTAGACAAAGAGCATTAGCATTCCCCCTTTCCCTTCTGCAGAAAAAATAATCTGCAGTACCGATGTTGAGGAAGTTCAGCTTTAGGTATAGCATCCTCTTAAATAAGATTAATAAAATCGTCAATATAAATTTTTTAATTTATTACTATTCTGATTTATTCCATTTCAATTTGAAATGCGATATAAAACTTATAGAGAGAAAGATAATAATCGTGGTGTACAATGCAGTTAGGCAACAGCTGAATCCATCGCGAAGCACGTAGTATCGCGTACCGTGTGTTACAACATATTGAATTTAGAATATGCATTCTCTCTCTCGCGCGCGCGGAAAAATCGTAATAAAGCGACACAATTTCTATGTTCATATTTGCACATTCGCAAATGTGAATCAGAGGAATCACCGAAGCGTCCGCTGCTTATCCTCTCTCATACGGACAACGGATGAAAAATGTGTCATCTTTCTCTTTCAGTGCGGTAACAAATACCGTTTACACGCTCGCACGCGTCGAGTTCAAGTTTATTATTATGCGCGTACTTGAATAACTTCGATGATGCTCTATTTAGATTATAAGTTCTGCGCTCTACAAATACATCTCGGTAAAAAGAATTTAAACTCCGATTAGCAGCAATATTATTGTTTTACTATTCGTTTAAATATTAATTATACAAATTTATATAAAATATGGTTTTGAGTATTAAAAAAAATAAGTATTGTATATATAATCATCTAGATAAAGAAATAACTTCATCTTATTTTTATCTAGATTATTATAATGTACATTATCTTCATCTTTATCTTAGATAAAAAAATGTTATCTTTTTTAAATTATCTAAGATAATGCGAATAACGAGAATGAAGTGTTGTGTTTAGTCTCAGCCTCCAAATTACCATTTATCCTAACAGATATTTTTTAAGAATTGCAAAATTTATTGCCAGTACTGAAAATCTATAGATAATGACGTAATGTAAATTATAGATTTTTAGTACTGGCAATATTATATCGAAACGCAGTTCAGATCAACAGTAGTACAATATAAAAATTGCCCCAAAACTACAAATTCGAAAACTTACGAGATATTTTGTTAGTCATTATGTAATGTGAATTATATTTATATATTTCTCCTATTTTTAACTTTGATTTTTATTTGATTCAAATTTAACGAGAAATATTTTTTGTTAGTATAATTATTTGAATAACTTTTGTTTTTAAAAATATTGATTTAGAAATAAAAATATGAACTTATTTCATATCCTAAATTGTTTTTTGCTCAATAATGATGTTATCTGAAAATTATCTAGATAAAACTATATATATTTTTATCTTTTATCTAGATAAATTAAAATTAAATCATCTTTATCTTATCTAAGATACATTTACACATAACTTATCTTATCTTTATCTAGATAAATTTTAAGTTATCTAAGAGCAACACTGGGTAGTATTATACAAATATATATAAAGAAAATTTGACTGATATCCTAATAAGGAAAGAAAATTTTATTCACAATTCTGATTGAAAGAAAATAAAGAATATATATCACAATTCAGTGATAAAAATCATTATAACTTAATTCTCCCCTTCCATTTATTCGATTTCTATTTACTTTATTTAAAAAGATTCTTTTAAATTTACATTTACTACATTTCTTTTAAATGTATTCTATGTCACGCATATTTTATTATGTTTAAATGTCTATTCAACCAAGTCACGTCTAAACTAACTCTGCAAAACTCTCGACGATGCCGTGTGCATACACAGGTGCGCGATACGTCTTGCATCACATACAGCGACACGGCTCATCCGTCGAAGAAGCGTTATGTAACGTACGACGAAGAACAGCTGCCGGCGGGCCTTCGGTCGCACGAGCAAACAACTTGAAAAGCGAAAAAAAACAAAAAAGAAACGAAGCATCATTATCATCGGATAAAAAAGCGCGATTCGTCGTCGTCGTCGTCGTCGTCGTCGTCGTCGTCGTCATGACTGAGGAATCCGGTATCGCATGGCGTTTTCGCGAGTGCCGCGACAGCGGCAGCGACGCGGCGGGCGCACTTATCGGAATTTCCAGTCATTGCACTGGCTAATGCGAGTATCGAGCCGGTTCGCACCAGATTCGTGGCAGCCTCCTCTACACCCATATGCCGCGAGAGAAAGAGATAGAGAGAAAGAGGAACTCCATCGCCAACATTGTCTCGCGGGGCTCCTTCTTGTCGGCCCGGCTTCGCAGTCGTGTCTCTTGCGCGAAGAGAGATGTACTGCAATGTCGCGTCGCCTACCGGATATATTATGCACTTGCGCCAAAAACACGAACGCAAAAAATGGGGTTCTATCGCATTACGATTTGATTCCCTCTATAAGCGCTACTGTATTCCTAGAATATCATATGAATATTATTAAAAATTAAAATAACATTAAAATAATATTCCAAGAATATATTTTTTAACATTATAGAAATATTGTATCAATATTATATGTCCGATTTATATAATAAAATTCGTGGTATATTATTTCAATATTCGTGGAATATTATGAAAATGTTCTACGAATATTATTTTTTTGTTCAAAAATTAATATAAATTATTATGCATAAAATATCCATTAGCATTATAATTATTGCATTTAAAAGTTATAACATTCTCGATAATTTAAAATATTGAAGTAAATAATATTATTCACTTCTTATATAATATTCATAGGAATATTATTAGGAATGGACATATAATCACTTTTTATTAATATTAAATAATATTTCAGGAATATTATTTAATATTAAATAATATTGTAGTGCTTATAGTGCTCAATCAACTGGTAACATTGCAATCGACAAAATCGAGTTGAGAAAAGTATGGTTCGACGGAAGAAAGCTAAGGAGATTGATAAAATATTTATTCAAATTTACTATTTGCTATTATTACCGAAATTATTATTATTATTATTACTATTACTATTATTATTATTACTCGCATTATTATTTGCGCCACTTTAATTGATCATTATCATCATCATCATTATTATCATTGTTGCAATGCAACAGATTAATATTTGTATTCAACCGCAACAAGGCTCATAATGGGGAAAAAAGTGAACATTATACAACAAAGATGGAATGCGTCACTAAAACAAAACACCCGGCGTACCGAAATCATTATCAGCGAGCGCCACTGATGACGCACGACATTCACAGGCGTGATACTCATCGCATTCAATCGCCTGTGACGTGGAGTTAGTCCGCAAACATAGTTAACACAATCAAATCGTGCGAGGTTGACAAAGCTGCGTCAATGATACGTATCAGTAATGATACGTATCACGAATAATTCAGAAGAAAAGAATTCTAAATTTGATTAACAAAAGTTATTGTCGAATATTTTCATGTAAAAAAGTCGCAAATAAATGAACAAATTTAAAATAAACAATATACGCGTAAATAATTTCATCCTATAAAACAATTAAAGAGACTTGCAGTGAGATTATAAATGGACGTGTTCTTGATAAATGGAAAAATCCGAAATCAATTTTTAATGATTTCCGTTGCCCACTATATCAGTAATGGACATTTGCATCATCGTAAAGCTTTAGAATTCCACTGCAACTTATTTAATTAATTCCTAATCAAATGATTAGTATTCCAAACAAGAAAATTATATGTTATTAAATACACAATATTATTAAATATATTAGAAAAAAATATTATTTCGTAACTGCTAAGAATTATAATACTAAGATATTATGTTATTATTTTATTATTATTTATTATTTAATTATTATTGTGATATATTTTTCACTAATATTATCACTTATTATTTCAGATTATAATCCTTGAATGTTTATTGACATGAAAGAAAAATAAGAAAATAAAAAATTAATTGTAAACTAATCAATAATCATAAATTCAAAGAAAAGAAAAATTATATTTGCAACATTCTGACGGTATTACGATTGAAAAACTCAAATCTTTATCACACGCAGTCGATTACTTTCAAAAATGCCGGAAGTCACAATTTTCGTTCAGTTCCGATACGACAGTTAATTTGTCTCGAAAAATATGTGCGGAAACTAGAATAGCTATGTACAAAAAATGAATCGCGAGTTGGATTCCAGTTTTCAGCTTTAAAACTGTCGCCAGAAAAGATTCCGGACATCGCAATTTCTCTACCAACGACTAAAACCGCACTCTGCTTAAACGGTTGAATTTTTTGCAAAGTGTTTTGTACTTCCGACTCAAGGAACTCTACGAAAAAGATCGTAGGAAAGCAAAGTAACTTTTTCAGGGTATACTTTTAATGTATATAATAAAAAACGTATGACGTTTCAAACAAAAATAATGAAAATTAATAGTCGTAATAAAATTGAAATAAAAATAAGTAAAATTTTCTACATGTGAAATTAGTCACTTTTTATATTTAATATTTAAATTATTATTAGTACTGATAATTGTAAAAAATAACATAAATATAGCTATTCGCTAAAAGTTGCAGGTTGCCAAAAAAATTTGATGTCCGCTAAATGGAGATCGCGAAGTGAAGAAAGTAAACAGGAATTTAAGTAGACCCAGACAGAAGGAGTCTGTGTTGTGTGTGACTATACTTCTAGGCGTATATTCATATCACATATTTAGCATTCAAATATTGAGTATATACACGTATATATTTTGAAAATTGTCTGTATTATATACTGAATACATTGAATATTAGAGTTATAAATCAAATGTATATAATCGTCTCTTAAAATTCAATTATGATCATTGTAACAAAATTCCAATTTGTGACTTTCCAAAAATGTGTGTAATAATAAAGTTTAAAAAATTATGAAAGAAACTGAAGTTCCCAAATTGCATTGCTGATACAAAAGAAAGACATAAAAGTCTGTTTTTTAACTCACGTCATTTATATATCAATAATGAATGGCTATGATTCACAAAGTTTATATTCCAAACCGCACTAAGTCATGACAAGAACTTTTCAAGGTCTATACTAATGAGACATAATGATCAATCGCACAGGATCTTAAATTATCATACAATTAGGATAACTCCGATATTTACGCCGCAAAAGCCAGAAAAAATAAAAGGAGTGAGGATAATTTACACGTAATCACTCTATTATGTGCTTTTATGTCATATTAGCATTATGTTCTAATTTTAGTTTTTTTATTATTAACAGAAGTAGTAAGTAGCGCAATGTATTGTAATTTACATAAGATAGTTATTGTAAAACTGGAACTGTAAGGCTTGGTTGTTATTTCGTAAACGTAAGTGTAGAGGGATAATAAAGGGTGGAATATAGAACAAGATAGAAGTGCTTAGCTCTTGTACTATTTGTTCAATTTGATGTCTTGTAAACCTTGTCTGTTTGGGATATACAGCACTTGTAGCGTATAGAATTAATGCCATAATATAGACGCTTTGTGATAAGAAGGCAGCATTCTCGCCTGTGCAGAGCATGCACAAAGTGCATGTAATATTTACCTTCTACTGCTATCTGCAAGTATTAATTTCTTTAATATTGTATATTATTATTTCGTATATATATTTATGGTTTTTATTTCCTAATAAACTTTGTAAAATTTTATAAGTTATATCATTTTACGTATTATTTATAAGCATTATTTGCAAATTATTTATATTTATGCGTCGTATATGCACACATAAGTTACTCCTATGGAATATGTGGCAAAAATGCAAGAGTCTATTAAGTTTTTTTTTCTAATAAAAAAAAATAAATATTTTTAATTTTTGTATGATAATAGACAGTATGAAGTTTGGTATAGTCCATTTTCCTTAGTAAATAACATAATAAATAATACTTGATAAATTAATTTTTAGATAGAAACAGCATATAATGGAATTACCCTAATATAAAGATTATTTAAACCATGATCTTAAATGCTCTATTTAAATAAAATGGATAGAATATTCAGAATCAATCTATATGCGAATCAATCAGTCCCTACCTATAAAAATAATAGTAATAGTAATCTATAAATAATAAAATACATTCTTCTTTTTCCATTAGTATTCTCTTAAAAATTTGAAAATCGCACACTTTTTGAAAATTTTGATTTCTCCTTTCTTCAACTGACTACATCAAATAAAAAATATACTATATATCGAAAATACAGATATCTATCGGAATTCCGTGAGTGAACGGACGTTCTTCACACGTATTTACGAACTAGCACTTCGTCTTCTACTTTCGCTGATTGCCTCTATCAAGGAGATCGTTGATCCCTCGAAACTCCTACCTTCCGCAATGCAGACATGAACGCAATAAAACTGAAGGTCAAGCCTATCTAGATATCTTGCGAGATGACGTGCGCAAAATTCAAAGATAATAATCTGCGATGACTTATCAACACTTCTTCCTCCACTCCATTCCCTTTCTCTCTTTCTTTCTGTCTCTTCCTTCCTGTTTCCGTTACTTCAACATCACCTGCCCGCAATATATATTACAACTCGATCCTTTTTTCGATTGTATTTTTCCGAGTGATAAAGCATTCCTTCTGCCATTGATCCTGCGATGCTTTACGATATATTTCCCCACGATGATTCATCGTTATGACGATAAATTGCGACAATTAGATGTGCGTTTTGTTATTTTTCGAAAGATTATTGATGTAAAATTAAATCTCTTCTAATATGTCAATTGAAAATCATTTATTATACCTACGTTTGCATTAATGTGTGTCCGTGTAGCCGATTCATAACCACGGTGTTTACTCAAATTTTATAAAAAAATTTTCTAAGAATTTCCAGATTTTCCAGGAATTTTATTCCAAGTAAGATTAGAGAATTTTTTACCATGGTAAATGCATGTTTAAAATTAATTTATTTCATTATACTTTTTGATGTTCCTTCATCATACAAAAAAAGCCACTTAAGTTTTTAATATTAAATTTGAGAAAATACTAAAAAGAAACAATATGAACTAAATATGGCATATCTGTAGTACGAATCAAAGTATATAAAAAGTATTGCTAAATGATCGGGTGAAATATCCTGTGGTTAGGATACCTGGCATTGTTGACATGCTACCGAATAGTTTTATCTACACTGAGGAAATGTTTGGTAAAATCAACTAACGTTTGGTTGAATAGTGATCAAATGAATTTTATAGGTATAATTGCTAAATATATAGTTGTTTTGACCAAACAATTTGTATCTTACTATTGTTCTTAACCAAATAATTATTTTCATACAACAAATTACAAAAATTTTGTTAAATGTAACTAAGTTTTTGGGGTACCAGTAACTACAAAATTCATTTGATCACTATTCAATCAAACGTTAGTTAATCTTACCAAACGATTTCTCTCATTGTCAGTGTAGCTCATCGGAAATATAAAATTCGAAAGGATTAAACACACAATGTCAATTTAGAACGATATATTGTCACTAATTTTTTTTATAAAAATTTGAGTCACACGAGAATGTACGTGGATGTGTATACTACATTTATTGCTAATCGATTTTGCGTTATTAAGAAAAAAGGAGAAATCAAAGAAACAATTTTGTTAGAAAGAGAGATGGAATTAAAATTTAAAAGTAAAATTTCAAAAATGTTTTCCTGAATACCAATAAAATCCCATAAAAATTCACAATTTTCAAGAATAAAAAGTAAATTCTCTCCAAATTTCAAGTTTTCCCGATTTTTCTCGATAAACCTTGATAATGCGTTATCTAAAGATGATTAATATGTACATACGCCGCCCGCGTCACGTAAATTGTATCGTAGATACGAGAAATCAATGTTATGAACGAAGCAGGAAACAGCACACTTCTAACATCGTAAGGTCGAAGTTTTATTCGATTTTTAATATCGTAAGCATATGCGAAATAATATTCTCATCTAGCAGAAAATGTAAAAGGTCCCTGGCAACATTTCTTAGACAATCACTCGCTATAGCGTTTATCCTGTGTGCAATTGAAATTTTAGCTCGAGAGATCGCGTTGCCTTCTCCGTAGGAATCAATTAACGCTCGGCAGATGAAGCTGATTAGGCGCGAGAACTTTCAGGCGCAATTCGAGCATCCCGTGCAAACTCTCGGAGACTGTAAAAGTTAATATTCGCGGTAGCGAATTCACCGTAAAGTCCGGCACTCGCGGATCGCTGGTGTCCGAAAGCCCAATGTCACGATGTAAGTCGCATAGACTGTTAATCAAAGCGCAGACGAGTGCGTGTTTTCTTCGGAGATTACGATTGCCAATCGCGATCGCTTGCCGCCACCATCACTCGCGATTCTCTTCGAGACGAATTATATGCCTTTATACGTGTCATCTCGTTGATAGATATGATTAACGGCTTGCCCCTTTAAATGCCATTTAAAAGCTTGGCCACAAGAGACGCAGTCCACGTCGTTCAAAGTGTGGCGTAAGCAAAGTCAGAAAATTACTCGAGGAAATAGTTTTCTTGCGATCTTTCTTCTTCCTTTTTCTTTTTAATTTTATCTTCATTTCATCGAAAGATATAAATAATGTGAATGTTGCATTTTTTTGTATGATAGTTATTACCCCGACGCGTTTCGACTCTTGTCAAAAACCGGGCACGTGCAAGGTTTGATTGGATTTGATTCGATTTTGCACTCAAAATTGGAACAGGAATCTCTTTTATTTTTTCCATATGCACGCGGTATGTAGGCACATATGTGGGTCTCGCTTCAAGCGATGGATCACTATATATCGAATATTGAAAGGGGAACCAAAAAAAATTTTTTTTTTTTGAAAAGTGCATTTGCCCGACTCTTGCGTTTTACGTGCATCACTTACAAAAATTATATAACCATTTCCTTCCTATTAAGTTTTGTATAAATTAAAAATAATATTAGGAGACTGCAAATGGCAAATGAGTTGCTGAGTTTTACAATAAACACGCAAACTGCACTCCGACACTTTATTCGCTGCCCAGAATGTACGGATTGATAAATTAATACGCACGCGCGCGCGTCAAATATCCATCGTTCGTCTCCGCTTTCATTCTCTCAACGATTCTATTTTCGCCCCCTTACATCCTATTTCAATGTTTTCACACAAAGAACAGTAATTCAAGATGACAAACAATAGCGAGCATCTAGAAAAGAGTGTCGCCTGTCATCAAATAATAATGATAAAAATACTTTAGAAAAAATCGCAGGCATTTTTCAGACTAAATGGTTCAAACATAGTAATCAATCGTTTAAAAATTTAGATAATTAAAATATGAACAGTTGTTATATAAAGTGTTCTATCGATGCTTAAGGAATGTTTCCTGCTACTGGTACACTACTATTTTCGTGTATCCTTTATTTGTAATGCGATTAGATAACGTGCATGGCTCTAATTAATAAACGTATGCGTAGAATCATGATTAATTGTTTTTAAGTACATCGCATTTAGCTTTAAGCATAACAAAAACATCAAGTTTTATCCTTCAAAAATTATCTTGAAACGCGGCGATTATTATAAAAGTTGTTTATATCTAACGATAAATACGATGCACACTCATCGATTCAAAAAGTTATCATTCTGATATCTGAAAAAGTACACAAATTAATTACCTTAAGTACCGATTGTCTCATATTAGCACTGCATAATTTTATCGAGGCAAACACAATTTTTCTCTTTTGTGATAAATGTAATATAATATAATTGTTCATTTCTCTCTCTCTCTCTCTCTCTCTCTCTCTCTCTCTCTCCTTTTCTTTTATTTGCGATTTTTTCGGTATTAATTAAATTTTCAATAAAATATTTTCTACATAGAATACGCGATACAAAAATTGCATATAATTATCGTTGTCATCATTTGTAATCTTAATCTTAAATTTCTCGTTAAGAAAGTCACGTGATTTCTGCGCACGTGTTTGCTCCGAGTTGAGACTCGGCTTATCGTCATTCAACATAACAACGATCAAAATATCACGTCCATCAGATAATAGTAGATATTCTATTAACAATAATTTCAACTATAGCATGTTGAGTATGATATGTATAAAATAAAGATAACGGATTTCAACATACATTTTCCTAAAATGCAATATTTTATAAATGCATTAATTTTTACGTAATATTTGTATATTATTTTCTAATATATTCATCTTGTGTTAAGTTAACACAAAGAACCGTTGAAAAATGTGTAAAATTTAAGGATGTTTTGGTTATGTAATACGAGCTGAAAGTTCGAACTTTAACAAGCGAAAGCTTTTTAAGTCAATGACAAAAAAACTTTGGTTAGAGAATGCCCGAATATTGGTCCTGAAACCAATTGTAAAGAAGAAAATAACGAACCATTTGATTTATAATATTTTTACAGCAAAAATGACTTTATTTTGCTGCATCACATTTGGTTTTGTTTTGGATGCAAATCAAAGTTCAAAATTGTAGTTTGATATTTCAGACATATATCTATTATTATATGTTAAACCTTTTTGTAATAAATTAATCTGTTATAAGTTTTTCTGTAACATATTGCGAAAGATGTGTTTTAGAAAACCGATCGCTTAAAGCGTACTCTTTAATCATATCTTCGGAAATATCGAATTTATGAAATAAAGTAATTAAAAATATACAAGAAACAAATTAACTAATACTTATTTTATTAATAATTTATCGAAAAAGCAATCAAATATTCAATAATTAACAAATAACAATAACGAAACGGTAAAGACACTGAAACAAAACTTATTTGAATTTATTCTTGTAGTTGATACATTTTTTATATTTATATCATTTATTAGTTTTCTATTATCATTTACTACTTTTAAACGAGTCATTTATATTGTGATAAAATTTGTGATGGTACAAGTTAAAAAACTTGGTAGAGTTTATAAAAATATTGACTTGAAGTTTACAATAATTGTAAATATATGTATACACTGAGGGAAAATTACTAAATTTTAATAAATATTTATTCAAATAGTGCTAATGAATATTTATTGAGTGTAAATGTATATTTATTTAGTTCAAGAACCACAATTTAATTTATGTATCATTTTGTCTTATAGTATTTATGTACCGTGAATAAATATTTCATTAGTATTATTTGAATAAATATTATTAAAGTTTAGGAATTTTTTTCTTTCAGTGTACAATGAATATAAAAAAATCTTACTACAAACCTTCTTTTGAAATATGAAAATCTAATAATTCAAAATAAAAATTGTATAATTACGTTATTACCAGCTATTATAAATTGATGAAAAATTTCTATCAGATGTGTCTGATTTCTAAAATGCTAATAGTATGTACAAAACAAGAAGAAACTTGTTAAATCTTTGTCTGCAATCTCTGTTACTTACTTCTTATTCATTTTTTATTCTCATAACTAAATGTTGCTAAAATTAAATAAAAAATGTAAAATATTGAAGCTGATGCTTTAGCAGACCGGTACGAATAAGCAACTCTTTCCTATTATAAAACGCGATTTTATATAAGAATTATAAAAGCAAACAAAAAAATAAATAACTTTTCTATAAAATTTAAAATAAATCTCAAAAATTAAAAAAATTTTTGATAATACTTGGAGAGATGTGTAACATCCTTAAAATCACGCAAAACTTTTTATCATTTCTGTTGAATTATCATGCTGGTTTTATAAACTAAGAGATTTCAGATTAGTATTTCTAATTACAAATTTTACATAAACTTATACGATTTCTTTCCCACATCGCATAACATTGTCTATGATAAATGAAACACATAATACACATATATCAAACAACTCGCTGATAAAGGTTAAAATCTCCTCTCTTCAACTCATAATAAAGTCACCCATATCTTTCATGCTGCTTTATAATCGTTCGCGTACCGCAGCCTCGCGATATCGTATTCCAAATAAAAGCGTATACACACGAGAGCCGTAGAACCGGAGTTATCCGCCTCCTTTTGTTTGTACATCGGCACGCATGTATCTCTATAACTGTGTCGCGCGTCGTGAATAAAATTTACGCCCAATATAATTACGATTGTTGCAACATAAATAATTTATGCGTCTTCCGCCAGTTGCGTCATTTTCCTAATTCGCGCGCATGACGCAGACATCTACATTAATCGTCGACGTTAATGATATCAAGAATGTTAACGGATCCACGGATTAGTTCCGCCGCTACCATCGCAGCACCGTCAGATACAATGTCAATGTCAAACGGTACACGCCTCGTTATCTCGTACCCGGTCAAACGGAGCTGCCTTTAAGGAGATAGGATCAGCGGGCGCTGGCCAGGGGAGGATGGATCGAG